>JAHDVE020005834.1:0-66984 GCA_022606495.2 Halesus radiatus | reverse complement strand
TCTCTGCCTACCCCTGCGGGGAAACGGCGTGATGGTTAGTTAGTTAGTTAGTCAGTTTACCTCAAAAAATTGAAATACGTATTAAATTATGGGATTTTTCTAATCACTTTTATAAAGTTCGAAATTATAGATTTTTTTTTGCTAATAACATAAATTCATGATGATTTGTATGCAGTACCCACCTACGCTAGAAAGTGCAAGTGGATCTTTAAAATCATCAACGTTGATCTCATTAATTATTTTGTTTCTAATATAAGGCTAATAAGTAAAATAAGAAAAAAATACCAATTCTTCATTTCTTAGCATTTTCATGAAACTTAAATAATTTAATTCAGGGATATACTAAACACATTCAAATTCATTGACTTCAATAGAATTCTCGTCATTTAAAATCATTTAAAAAAAACTGACATTGTCAAAAGCGTTGAGAACAAATTTCACAAAATAAGTAATCTTAAGAAAGACATCTCACTGTGGCCTAACCATACTTTAAAAATAGCCCTAAAAGCCGAAATAGCTGTCAAAATAATAAAAAAAAACATGAATACTTGCATAGCTTAATAATAACATAAATAAGTCTGATTTACTTTAAACAAAAATTAAGAAGTAACTTTTTCAATGCAAATTTAACTTCTTTAGACGTGTCCTCATTGCTGAGGATCGTGACTCGTGGTCTTGCGCCTCGTGAAGAGCTAAGGATACTGACGTTTCGGACGCCAGTGATACTTGGTCACTCTAACCCATCTGTGATCTTCGTCTGCTTCTCCAGGTTTGAGTTCTCAGTTTTGGCGAGCAATGTGTCCAAAGTATCCGAGAATACGCTGTAGGCAGACAGTTGATAGCCTCTTGGGGTGGCTAGTTTTTCTGGGGTATATATATATATATATATACTCGTATTCATGGAAACTTTAGCGTTTTTCCAGGAACACGAGATCGCGTGCAATTGCTCGTTTTCAAACATCGTTTTTTTTTCTTGAAAATAAAATATTCAATCTCATTGGTCTGCTTGAGGCCTTAATAATTGGCGACTATTCTTTCAAATCTGTACAGATCAGACTTCTAGCAATATTCTGTTCAGTGGGCGCAACGTTTTAAAATCGCTACAGAGACATTTTTAAAATACCTTAATAGGGATTCGAAAGCGATAAAATACCAGGAATATCTTCGATAACAATGCAGGAATTTTACTAAAAAAAATTATTTATCACACGTAGTACGTATCGATTTCACGCCAAAGCAGAATGCGTTGACATTTCATAATAATATCGAAATAGTTCTAGCCAGAGAGCCTCCATCGTTTATCAATGTTGACAGCCACTGAAGAGATAATCCCTAGAATTGGGATCAACAACGATTTGAAAAAAAATAAGCTATTTCAAAAAAATATTTTTCACCTAGGCCCTAGACTGGAAAATGAAAACGATCATGTGTTTAAGAAAGATATTTTTTTATTCATTTCACTATATACGTGTCACAACCGGTGAATGGAAAATTCAACATACATACGAATCGGCACACTTTTTACAAGTGATGTGAAATCATTTAAAGTACGAACAAAGACTTGCCAGAAAACCAAATCTAAGCAAAATACATTTAGTTTTTATTTAAAAAAAAAAAATTAAATAGGTTAGAGTAGATTAGGTTTTCTGTTATTCGACGAATATTTTTTTTTCATTCTTTTGATCACATCCCTTTTAAAATGTGTTCCTTGAATTGTCACGGAATCGTCGCAGCCACAGTTGATAAAAACACAGAACTCAATACTCATACGGATGCATTGCTTGCATATAGAATATTTCCAACATCCGAAATTTTAAATTTTTTATTATTTTAAACGATAAAAGTACACACTGTAAAATTTTACGAATTTTCGAATTCCTTGATTTAAATTTTCGAATTTTACTGAAATTAGCATCAATTTTTAAGAGAATTTCATGTATGCGTGAATTGAATGCACTGTATTCCTAAGAGTTATGAAAGTCAACGTTTGATTAATTTCAACAGAAGTAAACAAAATTTGAACCCATTTGGGCACACGGATACGTCCCCATCACACTTCTATCGGAATACTCGTATATCTCCAGTGTTGACAGCACTGTGCCCCGATGCCGGTGACGAAAATTAATTTAAAATTCCACCCGACGAGGCTAATATTCAATTTATTGCCGGACATCTTTATTATGGGCACCGGCGTCGATTTATTATAATTGATTGATATATCGACGTCAAAGTTGACGCCGAAGAATCGCTGCCCCATTGTAAAATTATGTTCGTATCAATCTATTAATAAATACCATGGAAATAAATACTTCATCTTTTTTTATTGCTGCAGGACTGTGAAAACAATATGAAAACTGTACGAGTATAATAAATATATTTTGATATATAAAATAGATAATAAACTCATACATTAAAGACTCGATAGAATTCAGAGCGATGCTTAGAATTCATCCCTTCGGAAAATCATATCCATGAATTGTGCAGTTGCAAACCAATTTACATAGCGAAGCTATCCGGTTAGTACTGCCTAAAGCGAGAAGGGAGAATCTGTGTTTTGAATATTAAGCAATTTTACGCCAAAAACATACTAGCATATCTCTTTAAATACAGGACTCTATTTGGCAATGTCCAAACTGTTCGCGATACTAGATCTAAAGGGCACAATCTCTTACTTATCCTTTAATCATTGTAGAAAATAATATTAACATACCCTAAATGAAACATGAAAACAGGAAAAAAACGACAGAAAATAAAAAGATTTCAGTCCCATCTTGGACTCGAACCCAGGACCTCTGCCTATCCGGGCAACCGCTTAACCAACTTACCTAATGTGACCATTTCAATTTATGTAATTTTTTTTCTAACTTATCCCTTTCGCTAATACAAAATTTGGCAAAAGAAATTTTAGATGCTTCTCATCAAAGCGTATTTTCTGTTGTTAATAAATGTTGTTACGCGGGTTATTCTTTTCATATAAGTGAAATATAATATACCTACTCCCCCTTATAATCACGATGTGTAAATATCACGCGTCGTGTAAGGTCGGAATAGTGAAAAAACCTGACTAATTATCACGTCGTGGGTATGGCTAAAACAGACTTAAACCGTGTTTAAAGCTGGCTTAACTATACCAAGGCTGAACCGGCACATTGGAAACTTTTAAGTAAGATTAAGTATTGTAACATTATTAAAATAATTTAAAAAAAAAATTCCAGAAAAAAAAAAGATTTTTACTTACTGAACTATTAGAATGAAACGTTACAATTTTATATATTTTTAATAATTTGTTAATTAAATTTTAGATGGAAATATTTATTTTTAAATATACCTAGATTTCTTTTTTGATTTCGTCTGGAAGGCAATTATATAAATTGCTCCCCCCGTAGCTAATGGATTGCTTGTGATATTGTGTATTTATGGTGTTTAAAATTATGTTATCATGTTGGCATGTAAGTGCGCTTACACTTGTGACCAGTGAATTCTGTATTTGTATAATAAAAATAATTGGATTATTTGTATAGCACTGTTTTTGAGAAAATATATTACTTGCTAGGCTTTATCTTATTATGTACAATTAGATACAGAAACATACTTACCTGACAGGTCATACAATACGAATATAAAATACACACAGCACATTCACTCATACTTATACTCTATACATACTAGTTAGTCACTATTGAGGATGTATGCTATTACAGTCTTGTTGTATTTGAATTCCGTGCAGTTGGACATATTTACTATATCTGAAGAAGCCATTGTACCCCTTTCCAGTAAAATGACACCAACGGGGAAGTCGTTATATCGGATTTAGTATTTAATAGTAAAGGAATAACTTTTTTTACATTCAGTTCGATTACCGAATAGTTTTACTAGGATTACCTAAATTAACGTGATGCCAAAAATAACTCAGACATCGCACAAAACTCTCGTTTGGGGAAAATATATTACCCACGTGGGAATGGGAGTGTAAAAAATTACAATTCAACTGAAGTTTCTCATTCTATATCATTATTGTTTGTTCTTCTTTGTATAAAGCTATTTTTAAAAAGATTTTTTAAAAATTTAAATCTCACATTCCACTAAACTTGGAATTTCCCCTTAGTCGGTTGCACGTAATACTTAAAAAAAAGTGAATTACGTTTATAATGAGGCCAAAAACTGTTTGAGCGTTAAGGCGAGACAATGCTCCGAGAAAAACAACACCGTCAGAAGAAAACCCCGACAGATGCGAAGTGAAAATTCTCAGTGAAAACTACCGCCGTCGGCAGCCGAGGAAAGTTGGTGTTGTTCTTATAGAACAATAGCATTTTTCGGATCGTTTTATAGATGTAAAAGAATTAATATCATCTGTACTGAAAATGCGTCAAATAGCCTCCTAGTTGGAGAAACTTTTACTTAAGAAAAATGATATGATTGTTGATGGCAGGGCCGTTTTTAGATTTGGAAGGCCGCTAGGTTAGTCAAATAATTTCTAAACCAGTTTCATATTTATGTTTTCGGTAAAAAAAATCCTTTACAGATACTGGCCACCCTTCTTAAATTCCCAAGTCTAAAATATATTCACCACAAAAATTTCATTTAAAATTTAAAACCGGAAAATCTTCAACAAAATTGCATTAATTTATGTACTGAATAAATAAATGTTATTTAATACGAAAATTTACCCATTTAATTCTTAGCGTGGTTCAGGATTTTTGAGACCGTCATGTAAAGTAATTCTACTTTAGTGATCGTAGTGTATTCATAACAGCTATGCAAAGTTTTTCAAATATTACAAAAATATTATTTAACTTCATTACTTTTATTGTGGGTTGTATTGTAGGATCGTTTTGAACTGATCTTTTCTTTATCTTTTTCTATTTCAAGCAAATAAATTCCAATCATATTTTGTAAACAAATCATTCTTTTGACATAAACAGAGGTTTAAAATTATTGAAAAAAGTGATATATCAAAAATGAAAAATGTTTTTAGTCAATAAATAAGCAAAAATTTTATAAAGTGAGCTATCGGGACGGATTGGGGTAGCTGTAGCTCAATAGATTTGGATTAGAACACAGGGTCCTAGATAGACCACGAGGTCCTGGGTTCGAGTCTCAGCTGTTACAGCTATCTTTTTCTTTTCGGTTTCATGTTTCATTCTAAGAATTATTTATATTATCTTCATTGATTAAAATTACAATATATTGTATATTCTACTAGTTATTCACATTTCTAAGTCCTTCAAAATTGTTTAGTCTAGGTCATTTCAATATGTATTTTGTGTCGTCTACACACTGTTTTTTTTTTGCTAAGCAATTGTATGAGACGATCTATGAGTTTACTGAAATATTAATTTCTTTCATTATGGAGTTTGTTTTTTCTCTAGGGATTTTTTAGGGGTGGTATTTTTAAGAAAATAAAATTAAATAAGACGGAGGAAACTCAAAAGTTGACAAGTTGTTTCGGAGGCCGGCCTTTGGGAGCTCCGTATTTCTTGATGTTAAAAAGTAACAATTAAAAAATAACTTGTTTTATACTATCAGGGGCTCAAATGCACAAAATGTCTTCTTTACCGGTTAAAACTTTTATAAAAAAGTGGAATGTATTCAAATATTCGTAAAATATCTATTGTTAGAATTTTGGAAAATACTATTTCTCTTTAACAATAATTCCACACAGTAATTCTTGAGTAAATAAATAAACCTCAGGCCGTATGTCATCTTTGAAGATGTTGTATGAGGGGTCTTTTTAAGGAGAGGAAAGAGTGAACATGGGTCTTGAAGAGACCTATGTTGTAAAAGGGAGGAAACAAAGCGGCCGGCAAATCGTTCCACATTCGGGCTGTTAAACAAAACAAAACAAGCCGTAAAACTGACCCATTCCCATGTAACAAATTTCAACCATTTCGGCCCGCGTTTAGCGTATTTCCCGACTATGTACCGGTGTAGAAGAGATTAATGAACTGAGAGCATTTTCTTTAGACTATTGGTAGAACAAGGACAGCATTTCCACTTAATGGCTGTGCTCTAAAGATTGCAATATCTCCGTTAAGATAGGGGAATCTATCAAACGGACCGCCCGTTTCTTTTTTTCAAATATTTTGGGGCTCCCGATCAGAGGTAGCTGTCAAATGTGAATATATTTATTATTTACTGGTTGACGTGTACCCGGCTTTTTTTTTGGAATAAAGCTATGAAGTTGCGAATTTTTTCTTGTCGTTTGGGTGCCATAATTGATCTGACAGCGAAAAAAAATTATTTCGTACGTTTATTTTTTCAAAATATATATAAATAATAAAGTTCTTAAATATGTAATTGTGTTTTCCACTTTGAAAATATTCTACACAAACAAACCTTCTTCTTTTGAATATGTAATCTGTGGCTAACCGGAGTGGTATATCTATGAGCTAACTTCAATATAACTTCAATATAACATTTAATATATAATATATATGTTTTTCATAATATTTTTAAAACGTTATAGTAACAGTTTTACACATTGGATATCATTCAAACTACTCTCTAAACCCTTTTGGCAATAATAAGAATAAACTGTGGTATTTTCAGCAAAACTGGTGGAGTAATTTTCAAGAAAATCGAGGACACATAGACAAACAATAGTTTTTACGTATTTAGAAATTTTCAATGGATTTCATTATTCATCGGATTCACCTGCTACTCCTTAATATTAGCGGCCCTGCTTCCAGTACTTTCACCTCACATCCCATAGACTATAGACGACATGTCAATTGAATCGATTCAACTTTTACTTTGTTACCTCACATCGGTGAAATAGTAATACGAGAGTGAATTGAGATGGGATCTGCCATTGTCTCGTCTGATTGGTTCTGTGGGAGAGTCAATAATGAATGTCAATACGCTTCTCGTAATTATAACTAATTTTCTACATGTTCTGATTGTCTCTATCAAGGAAGTGAGAAAAATCGTAATTTTCTACAGTTCATTGTTTATTCAGCGCATTTAAAAAAATAATTTATCGCCGCATAAATTATGTTAGCACGGCAATTTACGCAATTACGTGACAATCCAACGGCTTTTAATGATTAAGTCAGGTTTCAAACCATGTTTATCATAACGCTTCATAGTATTCAATTTATTGAAAAAAAAATTGAAGCTTGTAAACCTCATTATAATATTTAGTCATTTAAGCAGATAATTTTAACAAATCTTAAATGAAATATGAAACAGAAAAAGACACAAGAAGTAGTAACAGCGATATGAGAAAAATTTGAAGCATGATATCAATAAAACTGACGTATAATAATAAGGTCTCCTTAGCTCATTGGCTAGAGCGTTAACAGAGGTCCTTGGTTCGATTCCCAGATTATTTTCTATGTCGTTTTATAATTCATGTTTCATTTTACATTTGTTAATATTACCTACTTCATTGATTATATTTATTTATGGAAGGAAAACAGTTTTATGAAATATTTGTTTCTAAATATACCCACAAACTCGTTATATGTACCCACATAAGGCAGGAACAAAGCAATTTGCTAAACGTATTATGTAAAATTAAATAATACAAAATATGAGTAACTTGAATATAATAATAGTTTTTACCGTAGAGTCATATAATGGTTTGAGTAACAAACTGAACCTATGGAGACATTCTTACAGATGAAAATAATAAGTTTTATCTATAAAGAAGACAGTTTTATATCAAAAATAAGGAAAAAATTTCAGTCACTCAATTTTTGTTCTGTTTTATTACGCAATGACGTACATTTGATAGTATTTTTTTTGTATTACCTACATATAAAAAGAAGGCTGGTTAGTGTTGAATGAAAGAGTTAAAATATCATGACATTGATATGAATATATCAAAAAATACTCTGTTGGATACGGTAAAAAACCCGGACGCCCCTGGAAGTTATTTTAAAAACGACTTTTTTACTTACATTTTCCATGGAGGTCCCAAGCTGAAATAGTTAAATCCGCCACTGGCTAGTAAATTAGAAGCAGTTGCATAAATATCTGTAAAAAGCCTCCGGGACTTCAGTACAAGCAAACTTACTCGGTGAATAAAACAAAGAGCACATGGGTAATTCACAGAAATAAGTTGTTCTTAATAAATTGTTAAGTTTATTTGAATGTTTTGCAAGAAACACCCAGTAGCGGTGCAGCGGGGAGAGAACAATCGAAAACTAAAGCGGGAAGAGTGGGAGCGGGGTAAGCAGGAAGTCCTTTGTTTTTTTGACAAATGCATTCTGAGTTCTCTACTTTTCCGGCAATGATATATGATTCACTAGAGTAGCTCTTCCAGTACCAATTAGTTACTCTTTCTACATTCTGCATATTATGTTGTAAGTGTTCATATGAAACTACAGCGCAATCAATATCATATTACCGACATTACCCATCCGGAAAATTTTAATGCTTTGGTACACGCAAGACAAGAAATGTGTGAAATTATGTTAATTAATTTGAGAAAAAATAACAGACTGCTTAACCATAATCGGATAATTCGACACACGCATGAATCGACACAAGATATTAAATTATAGTAAAAAAAGAACTGGACCGAAAACCTAATCTTACCCAACCTAATTAGAATAGGTGAGGTTAGGATAAATTAGGATATCGGTTTTTTTTATACTTTTCATGACTTTATTTCACTTTTAAAAATTGAGAAGAATCATACGTGTGTTGATTTATCATAGAACCTTTTTTAATAAACCAACAAATAAACAATCGTATTCTAAGCAAAACAGGTTTAAACATCGTACAACACTAAATAATGTGTACATAAGCCAAAAACGGTATATCATCTTGCAATTCATGGGTCTTCTTGTTTCTATCGATATACTGTTGTTCATTAGAAGTAGGCATTTGACGGTCTCCGTGGTTGAGTGCTTACGATACTTGGCTACGAACCCGGAGGCGTTTAAATCCCGGCGAGCGTAAGTAAATCTTATTTGATTTAAAAAAAAATTGTTAAAAAAAAGACAAATATTCCCTGATTACGAATAACCTGACAATATTTGAAAATCTCCTACTACCCTCACAGTAAGCGGAAGAGTTGCTTGTGTCGTGATAGAGGACTTAGTAAGCCGAGGAATTGAGACCCAAGCGCGATGCCAACTCAGCCACTGAACGGTCAGTGTTTAATTGTGTTGTTTCAGATTAAATTGTGTTATTTCACAAAGCATGCATTAAAAACAATATATAGTATATTTGAGTGGTAGATACTGTTAGTATCGCCCTGGTGAAAGAGCACCATTCAGAATCGAAAAGTTGCTTGAAATGGGTTTATCCGTGTTTGGTGACCAGGTTTGAATAGTCAGGTAGTTCCGTACTTTCGTCTTCCCCATCAACTTCCCTTCCTCTCAATACCTTCAGCCTTACAACACACCTAATTAGGGATGCTATAGTCTCACTGGAGTAGCTGGGACCCTTGTGTGATATCACATAAAAAAGGCACATCACGAAGGTTTGAAATTTCTTAAGCATTTAAGTCTTCTTTTATCACGTATTCTTTATTTCCCCACTTCCTCAAACCTTCAAATATGCCTTAAGTCGGAAATGCCATATTTTCATTGTCTCCGGAAGTCCCCACCCCCGGAAGGACCGGGCCGATGGTGGGGACTATTGATCGGTATCGAAAATTAAAAAAAAATTCATGAAAAAACCTTTCCAAGAATGAATTTAATTTACAAACGCCCTCGAGTGGGAGGGGGGGGGGGGTATTACACACAAAAAATTGAGATATATATATTATTCATATATTATGATCACTAGATGTTCAGTAAAACTGTTATACTGTTCAGTAAAAATTACTTGGTACGAAGTGATGAAAAACATACAACATTGTTATCTAGATTCAAAACGTTTTTTTGAAGAACGTTTTGCGGTCACTGAACAGTTAATCCTAAGAAGTGTGATCTATATCAATTTTAAGTAAAACTGATGTCGACAGTCTACGTAAAACCGTTCAACTCCTAGGCCTTAGATAGGTCAATGAAAATTAATATCTACCCAAGAAAAAAATCGTACAGTGAAAACGTTTTTCATAAATTTCAAGTAAGTAAGAATAAACTGAACTTATTTCGTTCACACGGTCACGCCCATAACGTACATTTATTGGAATATTCATCATTCAGAATAGAAACTCTGCTTGAAATGGTTTTTGCTGTGTTTGGGGACCATATGTGAATTGCCAGGTACTTCACAATCTTCATCTTCCCGCTTTTGCTTTACCTACTTATTTTTTTGTCATACAGAGTACCGATGCTGCACTAAAGGTTTATTAATATCTACCAGAACCACGCAGAGCAGAACAGTACAGTACAGGCACAGCACAGATGCGAGTATTCACATTACACCGTGCAGCACAGTACAGGCAGATCACAGACGCGAGTACGGCTGTCAACTAAACTGGCAATGGAGCGTTAGCGTCCGGCACAATATGTTTGAGAATTTTCTAATCCTATTCCCATATTTAGTATTATATTATAACCTAAATTCCCTGACCAATTCAATCAATTTATCGTTATTCAGCTAATGACGCCAACTGACGAAAATGGCGGTGTTAACGGTATGTGTTCATACTACCTGCGCAGTCGCAGACGTCACAACCGGCCACCATCACGTCAAAACATTCTAGTCGACAATCTCGACCGGTGCTGGCCCGTGCATGTGCGGATTTGTTACTCTTACGTACGCCGTAATATGAATGTGTTCATAGATAATGTAGGCAAATAATATTGTCGTGTCTGCACTGGGCGGTGCCGGTAGATGCGAATAGACATTTACAGATGCATGCGCTGAATCATAATTGTTTCATGTTCGAATTTAAGTAATTTGCGAACCCCGTTCGCATGGCGCCCGTAATATAATGACAAATCTCAATCTACCTACAAGAATTGACGCAGCGTTGTTACATTTCTCTGTAACATTTTGGCAATTCCAATCCACTCCCTCCATCCTTACAGCATACCCCAAATGGGAATGACAAAAAATTCTACATTCAAATGAAAAATAATATGAACTATAAGATTGGGAGAAGGGCAAATCCAGCGCGTTCTATATCAAAGGTTTCACGGTTTTAACTTTCTTTCGCGATCTCATTACGGGACATTTGAGTGGAAAAGTCGGAAGTTTTATTTTTCAAAGGACAGTGGATACAGCGCGGGCGATTTATTCCACCCCATCTCAGAGTTCGATTCGCGGAGGAATAAAATTTAAGGGTCGCAATCACGCTAAGTAGAAAAGGCTAAAAAAGTCCCATACGACCAACCAACCCCACAGTGCCTCGTCAGCAATCCGACGGCACATGACAAATCTTATAAAAATAAGCTCGCTCATATTGCATCACAGGGAATTAGGACAAAGGACTTACGATAACATAAAACCTATATTATGTGGTAATATATTATATTTGTGCCTATTTTGTTATTGTTGTTTCTGTATATATATAGGAGTGAGCATAGAAATGTGTCCAGTCGTAAAATATCACTTTATTTGTAATACATCGAACAACGATTATATAAATCAGCACGGGCATGAATCGGCACTCTTTTTAAAAGTAATATAAAGTTATTTTCCTTGGGAAAAATTAACAATATCTTACATAATTTTCACCTTCGGGTTCTCAATTTAAAAAAAAAAAACTTATTTATTTTACGAAATACCATTTATGACAATACCTCCAGCTCAAGACATTTGTTGGCAACATGCTACACTGGCGCCATCTAGCGGCCCGAGTTGTACGAAATGGTTTTGTTCATACATTTTAATAGATTTTCTGTGAAATATATTCTTAATAAATTTTAGAAATCAAAAATTGAAAAAAAAAGTATTAGGTGCTCTTGGTGGTCGCGCGCTGTCCTGATTGTTTTAAAAGATAATAAAATATTTATTACAACGGCAACACAGTATGGAAGCCTAAATCTCGGGCCGCTAGAGGCGGTAGTGTAGCATGTTGTCGACATTTTGACAAAGCTACCCGTTTAATCAAATTTTAAAGCGCCCTTTAGGTGATTTTTCCACGAAAACAGCGCTATAGAAGTAATCCAATTATTGTTGTTATTATCAAAGACGCCAGAGTTGCGCGTATTAGTATTTATACGGAATTTGATTTTAGTAAGGGGAAATTAGGATTTATAAAACTTTGTTGTTTATATTTGCACAATTTTTTAATTATATTTAATCTTCTGTTAAATTTTCAAACCACAACTTTAAAATTGTTCTCTAAAGTCCTCCCCTTAAAAAATATTCGATATATTTCCATATCATACAATAGGTTATCAATGGGGCTTGGGTCAGGTATGTTTCCGGGCCAAAACGGCGTTGGTTTCTCATAACTTTTCACAAAGTCCATGATCTAAAAATTATCTACATAGTTAATCCTCGTAAAGTAGTTACTTAGTCTACTTTGGTAAGAAATAATTCAAATACAGGTATCTCTGTCCCCTGACTCCCGGCCTCTGGCTCTGGGTATAAAATCTCCATTTGATTATCTCTGCTCCGTGCGATGACATTCGGGGACGTAAAAATGGCAACGTGGAATGGAGGATTCACCTAATGGACGAACTAAATTATTTTATATGAAGTTAAACTTTATTTATAACCACTGGAAAAGTATGGAATCAAGATTTCGTGGCGGCCGCTAGGCAGCAAGAAAAACATGGCCAGGTAACTGTGAACTGGTCTATTGATTAGTATCCAATTGGAAATAAAACAATTTGTTTCTGTTGAATAACTTACACATCGTCAAAGCTTCCTCATGGCACAATTTTATGAACAGTCGATAAAATCCATTTCCTTTGCTCTTTTATGAAACGAATACAATTTATTTTGAAGTGTTGGTTTTTTAATGAAAATTTTTGAACTTAATGTAGTAATATTTGTGCTCTTTAGAAGCAAAATTCTTAAACGGTGAACTCTGAAATCATGAAATTTGCTAAATATATATTTTTTGATATCATGATCAATGTAAATATTGTACATTTCCATCATACATAGCTTTGTAAAATAGGTGATATGGATTATCCAATATTTTTTTATCATACTTCAAAAAGTTCAAATCGTTCCATCAAGTCTATTATTTTATGTGGCCTAGTTTCAAATAAACAAATGTTTTGGCGCTGGTCTCGGATAGACCGTCACCTTCTTATTTTCTGTTCCCTTTTTACGTTTCATGTTATCTTCAATGATTAAAATATTTGTCTATCGAAACTCGAAGAAAAAAAATTGACGCATTTTAAGATCAAACGACCTGAAAAAAAACATGTAAATTTAACAGCATTTTACGTCTGTATTTCTTTCTACGCTTTGATGTAAAAA
This sequence comes from Halesus radiatus, assembly GCA_022606495.2. NCBI lineage: Eukaryota > Metazoa > Arthropoda > Insecta > Trichoptera > Limnephilidae > Halesus > Halesus radiatus. The sequence goes on along the minus strand of JAHDVE020005834.1, from coordinate 53,694 downwards.
AGAGGATCAGAATTCAGAGCTAGAAGTATTTTACGTGCTGTATTTTAATATAACGATTCACTCGACATTATTTAAAACATTTCGAAAGAATTAAAAGCCTTAGTCTTAAGAGGAACGGCTGCGCTCCCTGTTTCATAGAAAACTTACATTTGGATTTAAGGCCAAAATACCAATCCAAGCTGAATTACTATATCTTTTTTGAATTACAGGTATAGTAAATATTCAGTACAGATTAGAAGTATTTCATTTATTTTTGTTCTAATTGAGAAATATAGGCCATTAAAGAAATTAATTTTTCATGATTTTGGAGGTAAAATTGAAAATTATCCGGGGGTTTATATTTTTTTAAATTGTCATTTTTGGCATGTAAATATGATTACATAAACATAAATCAAATAAACTAAACGTTTTTTAGATAATATTTTAAATTACATAAGGAATATTTGTTTTCAAACGTAAATAGGTCGTTTTAAATTTAAAATCAAGTCCATAATAATGGTTATTTTAACACTTAGTTCTATTTTTTATTTTATAATTTCATAGTAAATGGGGTAGACTTTTTTTTAAATCGCTGTTAATCCCAAAATAACTGCTAAAATTGCATCAGAAGTTGCGTAAAAGCGATTTTTAATGGCATTTTATATTCTAAGTTCAAAATTTTTGTCATTAAATACTTTTAATCCGTTTATTTGCTATACCTTTTATTGAGAAAAAAAAATTAGGTTTATGTGAGTATTTTTGCCTCAAATCCAAAATTAAGTTTTTATGAAACTGGCCGCTCAGCCGTTCCCCTTTATATTTCCATGAAATTCCATCATGAATGAACTACTTCATAAAGAGAAATAGTCGAAAAGTTTTGCATTTACTCAAGGAATATTCTAAAATTCATTTTTCTTGAAGGTTCTCAGACTACCGGAGGCGCTCTAAATACCCCCGACACTGATCTGACAAGCACGTCCACCCTCCTTCTCAGATCCCTGAAAGTCAGCTACAAAGATCAGTCGAGGATATGAGTTACGATGGCGTGGTACCGCTAACTTACGAAGCACACATAAAAAATACACATAACTGTCAACCGCACATAAAAAAACACACACATAAGAGTAAACTACACATAAAAAATAAACGTAAGTAAGAACTGTAATGTCCTACTACAGCATACTCGTATATTCACATTACAGTAATACCCCGTTTAACAAAGTCTTGTTATAACGGTGTAGAGAATAAAATACTTTACTTTTTCTTGCTCTGTTGTGACCTTTGAAAACAACCGTTGTTTTAAAACAACTTTGTGTGAAAGAATGTGTTAAAACTATTTGAAAATAGAAAACTTTATTTTAAATATTCGAAAGCAGTAGGTTTCTGAAAGGTTTTAACATAGTAGTGTTTTGTGTAGTTAAAAATCAATGCGTTAAACTCCAAAAGCATTTTTGTAACTATTTTTGCAAATATTAAATGATTAAAAAAAACTGTGAAATAAATGGAGACTATATTGGATGGAAGATGAAAAGAGTGACAGTTACGAGAATATTCGATTCGGCAGTGGATGAAAGAAGAAGTGTAATGAAATTCTAAAGTCGATGGAATGTCTGTCTGTTAATCATAATGACATCAATAGACGAAAGGCAATACAACTGTCACTCAATTATTTTTAGCGACACAGAAACATTGAATTATCAAAATATTTTTTCTTCGACCAGAAAAATGAATTAATTCTATGAAGTCAGATCAAATTGAAAATCATTTCGTAAGTAAAGGCGATTAAACAATATAATTTCAATAAAATGAATAATTAATTTTCTGTCTACACCATTGTTTAATACATGTATATTTTTATATTATTGTCATTATTTATTAGTATACCGTGTACGCTGATGAGGGACGCTTCGCTTCCGAAACATGATCTTTACATATTAAATAATAGTTTACAGAAAAAAATAATAAGTAGTATATTTTCGGCACGTTCCACAGTGGTAGATACTGTCAATACCGCCCTGGTAAAATAATCGAAACGTTGCTTGAAATGTGGTCTGAATAGCCAGGTACTTTCCCACTTTCCTCAATTTTCCAAATATTTTCCCCCTCCTCAATACCTCCAGCTTCTCAACATGCCCCAATTGGGGATGCCATAAAATAATTTGATAATATTTTTTTAATATTAGCACTTGGCTGTGATAATATATAAAAAAAATTAAAATAAATTGCGTACCGGACGTTTTTGTCTTGGTGAATTATTGTAAACATAAACACATTATATAGTTATCATTTAAATAAATATAAAATCACGATATGTAAAACAAAATGTTACAATTGAATTAAATTGTACAAGTTGTACTAAATTACCTACACAAATCCGTCCAGTACGTAGAAATTCTCCTGGGAGAGCAGAAGAATAAAAGAAAATTTTTAAATCCCCACCGTAGTATGCAAGCAACGTTAAAATGGAAACTAAATTTCAAATGAAGGCATTATTCTGCACTCTAATGTGCTCCGGGTAGAAGTTAATGCATTCTCTCCCTTTTGAAATTCACTTCTCTCCTTCGAAACTTTTATCGTCAATCTTCGTGATGGAAAAAATGTCACCGAGAAAAATATCGGTTCTTCAGAGAATAAACTTTAGAATATTGAACATTAAAATGTTGATAGCTTTAATGTGCTTCTTTAAACAATCCCAATGGCCTTTCATAGAAGCGGACAAATTCACGTACAAATGTTGCTAAAATTCCAACGAAATCACACGCTCCTTATGCAAGGTTGAAATTCCCGCTTAATATCGGGCGAATTTTTCGATTTGCGCAAAAAAAAAACATCGCCAAAATGCGTGTTTTGTTTTACTTTGTAAAGCACAGGCATAAATATTAAAATGTTTTGCGATCATTTTCTATATACGTCAATATCGGAAAATAAGGTTCGTAAGTTGGAGATTTCGCGCTGTAAACGTTTTTATTAGATCTGATACTTTATTTTTTTTAGGCGTATAAAAAGGCGCATAAAAAAATGGACGGTTGATCGAAAGGCCGATGTGTTTAACTAACTTACTAACTAACTAGAAAGGACGAACCGCCAAACAACTCGATCTTGGCATACACTTTTTGCTTCATTCACAATCATACATCGTCTCATTTATTCTCTTTTATTATTCCGACTTCTGACAAGTATTTGATTCACTTGATAGTGCCATGTCTTTTCCCAGCTACTTCTTCCATTCACATTCGCGTTATATATTCTTCTTACACTCCTTTTTTCGTTCATTCGCTCTACATGCACAAACCATCTAAGCGTCCCTTTCTTAATCTTACTCATTACGCTTTGCATTCTTTACGAATCTCAATGTTTTTCACACGATCTTATATGGTTTGAGTATACATTCGCTTCAGAGATCTCATTTTTGCAGTATTTAATTAAATAATCATTTTTGATATTTCTAGGCCATCTAATTCTCATACCGAAAACACATGATTTTGCATTACCTCCCATTGCATCGCCTGGAATCGAAAATATTAGCCATAAATTGTACATAAAATTAAAACAGCACATCTGTTTCTGTAATATAAATAAATTTGTCTACCGATTTCTATTTTACGTTCGCTAAAAACCTTACATTGAATATGAGTTCATTTTTAAATTTGGCAAAAATAAATAATTTGAATTTGGAACGTGAAATAGAAAAAGATTTTTTTTTGATAGGGTGGCTTCATTTTCGATTTAGAGTTTAAATATTCAATTTAATCATAGAATTTCAGCAATATTTTAAAAGTGAATTTGGTCTCTAATACTAGTTACATACTAGCTATATTCGTACTTTACGCATACAAAGGTAAAAATTTTAAGTACGATCCGAAGAGGGGTCATTAGGGTCCCCCAGAGAGGCGACCGTGAATCTTAATATTTCTGTTGGCTTTTCCAGTAGTACTCTGATGAATGTTTTTCTGTCTGCCTGTTTTCGATTTTATCGGAAATTACTAGACCAGTTTCGCTGAAATAGGACAGTTTGTTTTTATTAGTGCCGAGAAGGTTTAGAGAGTAGTTTGAATTAAATCCAATATGTAAAACTGTTGCTATAACGTTTTAAAATTAGTATAAAAAACATTGAACCCGCCATGTTGTATGAGGTTAGCCCATAGATATATCACTCTGGTTAGCCACAGATTACATATTAAAAAGAGGAAAGTTTATTTGGGTATAATATTTTTTAAATGGAAAACACAAGTACCAAATTAAGAACTTTATTATTGAGATATGTTTTGAAAAATAAATGTGAAACAAAATTGCTCTCGCTGTCAAATATATTATGTAACCCAAGCAACAACTAAGAATTCACAACTTTATAACTTTATTCAAAATAGTTAAAAAAAAATCTGAGCAAGATCAGGCACACATCAGTTAGTATATAATAAAAAATTAACAGATACTCGTAGATCGTTTTCTTTGTGAAACACTAGGATGCCTTTCCAACCCCTGGTAATCGCGGTACCAATTTCTTATTTTTACCCTATTAGTACTTTTTGCACCAATACTGATGAAAATATTTCGATTTAATTTTCACTCTTACGAATTAAGAATATTCCTGAAACCTATTGACACTAAAGTGACTTAAAAATAAGTTTTTTCTAAAAATTTGTCTTGTATTTCAATTTCATGAAATAAATGTGTTTTTATTTCAGTAAAAATCACCATCTGTCGAACATCACAACAGATTAAAAAAGCATTCACATGATTTGGGTTAAGTAAATTCTTTAAAAAAATGGTCTCGTTTCTGACCTGACAATCTATTTAATTCCAGCTAACCAATGTAACCACAGACAAATTCGTTTACAATGAAATGACCGTCCACTGCCCGCCTTTCCAATAATTGGACTCATTTAAAACCTAACCCAAATTTTGAAAACGCACAATCCGTGGACCCTCATTAACTACGGTCAGACCGCCAACAATCGATATTTCGTTAACAACTGGAATCCGTAGACAATAAAATTAACCTACCTCTCATTGCGAAATAATTAAGTTCAGCAATTTCCGAATGAAATTTGAACACAAAATGGAAAGCATCAATATTTTTAGATTTTCGTGGGTTTTTCAAGATCGACGTTTTAAAGTCAAACATTTTAGAAATGATATGAAACGAAAACTTGTTTTGAACAAAGAATTTATTTTTAAATTTTCACCAAGCGATACCGGATTATCCTAAGCTTTATCAAGGTAAAATTTAAATTAAATAAAAATACAGAAAAACATAGTGGCCTTTCACCAGGACGATCTACAACTAAGGAACGTGTCATTAACGTAATTAGATAGTATATAATGAGAGTTATTATAATTTAATTATTAAATAAAATAACACATAAATTTCTGTTAAACCATTTCAATTTAATATAATGTTTGACCGGTTTCGGAAGTAAACTTTCTTTGTCAGGACTATATTAAAACAAGAAGTTAGAACTAGGATTTTATTAAACTAAACAAGGCATTACTGTCGCTGTAAAATCAATTATATCACCAAAAGGACAAGCAAGAATTCACAAATGAAAATGAAAAATGTGCAGCGTTTTCTAATATATGTGTCGTGTGCGTGCATAGTCATATCATCTCAGCCCAAAAAATTGTAATTTAACGTTTTAATATGGAAGTGCCCACCAGGTAAGTATGTTTTGTGTATATGTACATAATAAGATAAACCCTAGCAAGCTGTATTTGTACAGCGCCCTTGATGTGATTTTTCACAAAAACGGCGCTATACAAATCATCCAAGTATTATTATTATAAAAATAAAAAAATCCCAAGCAAGGCCGGGTACACATTGCTTTATAAATTGCATAGATAAATTATAAAATAAATATTAAATTAATGAATTAAAAAAAATATACTCATTATTCACCCCTTTATGAAAATACTTTGATATTTACGTGTTTCGAAAGCGATGCTTTCATCGTCAGGAATATATGAATACTAATAATGGCATATATTAATAATGATGCCACAAAGTGAATATCAATCGTTTGAGGAAATTATAAAATATATATTGTTTTAAATTGCTTTGATATCCGTCAGTGTGATTTTTTTATTAATCAACGGGTAGAACCAACGTCCGCGGATACTGCCATTGGTCAAGGTACTGCAGCGTTCGATTTGCCGATCATTATGCATTCAACTCAATCGCTTTCGGTTTTATCTGTGGAATTCATTAATCGGGTCAGAGCAACAGTATCAACGGAGTTACCTGCCCAGTGCCCACGCCAACGCGTTTTTCGCTCGAGTAAACATCTGTGGTAATTTAGTACACGGTATTAGCATTTGATTGTGTTGAGGACACTCGAAATCGGTTTTCATGCTATTCGTTTACGGTGCATTCATTCCCACGTGCGTACGTTTTGTAACATGATGCTTAATTAATTGCAAAATATGTTATATCGGTACCTTAGTTCAATAGGGAAACAACTCAAAATTTCTGGGTTTTAAGTTAATGATGAAAAATGGTAAAGAAACTCTCCCTTCTCGTATTTCAATAAAAAAAATCTAATTCATGCTAATTATGTAGTGAGATAATTCTTTATGGAATTATAATGAAATCAGCACATTCTTAGCTCAATGGAGAAACATGTCAAATGTTTCCGTTTGGAACATAATACATGTATTGTTGATAAATTATTTACATGTTGCATCTATTGTTATGTTATAGGTGGACAAAATAACTTTACATCGTAGCGATGTCTTTAGGAAAAATTTTCAAATCTAGTTTTCTTAAAATGAGATATTTTGAGTTAGTTCCCTATTGAACTAAGATATCGATATGAGTGTTACTACTTTGATGACCTTCGCGGTAAAGGAGTTTGCTCCTTGGCTCAAAGTCCGGCGTGGGCGAATTGTGTAATTTATATGGGTTATTTCATTGTATATTACATTGTTGTATTTTATTCTACTAAGGCTATTTATGTAATTTTTTTTTCTTGAAATGTCTTTAGTTGTATATAGCGAAATTATTTGAATAATCGGGAAATCTTCTTCTCATTTTCAAAGTGTGGTTAATCTATATTTCCACGACTTACTTAAATGATTTTGTTTATTACCACCTAATTATAAAATGGACGGTGCTTAAAATGATTTATTACCGGTAAAACCGACTTATTTAGAAAATAATTAAAATTATCTTTTCTGTGAGGTACTTATATTAATAATGAGTTTTCCCCGCGTTGAAATGACAATGTTTTCTTAATTGATTTAAAATGTGTTATATTGCTTTGGTCGTGTGAACATATTGAGAAGTAAGGAATAAATAATTTTCCTTACTTTATTAATTAATGTTATTTTACGTTATCATTCATTCGTTTATTGATTTTCTTTTGTTTAAGCAAATTTAACTTAAAATTGTAGGGAAATATTCCTCTTTCAAATCACCTTCCTTTCCTTACTGCCTTCAACATTAAAATATTTCCAAAATAGGGATGCCATAGTTACAGAACTTCGGGCAGATAGAACTCGTGGTAATTATAATTATATATAATTTCCATATAAACTAAACAAAAACTTCTCTTTTCTGATATGGTACACGTGTAAAAATATTGAACATACGTTTGCCTTATAAAATATTATTTATATATTACAGAGCAGCAAACACAGAAATTTGTTCAGCCTTAAAATATCAGTTTATTTGTAATATATCGGTTTTTATTGTGATTAATTGATATGTTTTCACTTGATATCATAAAGGAACACCCGTTTAAAGGGATTTATAACAAATTTTGTACCTTGAAGATTTGAACTAATTAAATATGATTTTTTTTTTCTCTGAAAAAATCATCAATTACCTACTCAAATCCTTTTTTTCCATACGGGTTTTTAAATTGAGGTAACAAAAAAAATATCCGTAAGGTAATAAAAGATTTATCAAATGATATTCCAACTAAAGAATGGAAGCGTTCCTCCTTTATTTTTATTTTACTCCCATTTTCACTTAGGCATTTTTCTCCTATATTTGATTAAATTTTGTCGGTTTATATTTTCATATGAAACCACCCTTTAGAAACAGACCACCCTTTCAATATAAATACATATAAGAAAAGCCAAAAACACCAATAGTAGGCCCATTAATAATCATATCAATTTAAAGATAATATGAAAAAAAGACTAAACACTCGTATTACGAGAAATGCCAACAAATATTGACCCCAAATTCCTGTAATTCATACTACTTTTGGGCAACCGAATTTTAGGTACATTGCGATAAGAATTAACAACATTCTTCCGGTAAGCATAAAAAAATCTGATTCACAAAAAATATTCAAACACAATGTAAAAAATTGGATTAAATGTAATGATAGGGCATTTACCGGTGCACTCACCCAAATTCGAAATTATTGATTCAACGATTTACGAAGCACATATTAATGTAAGTGTATATTCATAGGTATTTTAAAATTATAAAATAATTTGTAAAATTACTGCCTCAACACAGGCTAGCCTAGTGAGGCGGGTTACGTGAAACTTCAACTATACCAGTTATTATATTATTTTCTATTTTACTTTATAAACCACTGTACACTTACGTTATTATATTATACATAGTTGTAGTTAAATTTAACTACAATAAAGATTATTATTTTTATAAACAATAATTATTAATCTAAAACACTCATCCAAATTGAAAAAAACCTTCCGAGCAAAGATAAATGTCCTGCCGGCGAAATTTATCTTTGCTCGGAAGGTTTTTTTCAATTTGGATGAGTGTTTTAGATTAATAATTATTGTTTATAAAAATAATAATTGTTACCCTTTGCGCTATGCACAAAAATCTTGTCTTAAGTTTTTAAGAACTTTAGTTTATCAATTAATACAATAAAGATATTATATTACTATTATTCTAATTAAAAGCCATATTCTTAAAATGTTCGCTACCAGCAAAGTACACCCCCTTTTCAATCAGTTATCTGTTCTTCCCTCTTAGACCTCAGTCGGCTTTTTGTCATAATTTATAACACATGTGTATCATAGTTTAGTAGTATACTACCCTGAAAAAGCTACGATAGTAGAGAAACCCGGTCTTCAAGAAGTAAATAAAAATAAAAGTGATGTAAACTTATTGTTTTATTTAAAAAAAAATATATATATATATATATTTATTGCTTAAATTTATCAAAAATATGCATAATTCACTCGTTTATTGTGTCTGAGAAGCGATCATTAAATTTCACTGAATAGTTCTCATCATACAATGGGATGTAAAATATATATTACACTTACCTACGATAATAAGGGACAACGTGCTACTATAAAGAAAAATGCATTACTGAGGAAAGAACATCTTGAACAAAGGTAGCACGATCGGTCGGAACTTCAGTGAACAATTAGTTTGAAGTCAAACACTACTGTGCTCGTTACTATGTATATTATGGACGTATGATACATACCCAGTACTACTCTATCCTCTGCTGAACGAATCCCCAGACAAATTATATATTTCTTGCAATAGTAGGAAGTCATGTAAAGAAAACATTTTTTTAATTCATTTATTTTCGAATTCGAGACACTGGCACAGAAACAAAACCTTTGCGTCCAAGCCAGTGCGGTAATCACATCATATTATAGGTAAGTACTTCAGAGCGGAGTAAGTGTCGCTCTGGTAAAAGACTACGATTCAAAATCGAAACGTTGCTTGAAAACGCTTTAGTCTTGTTTGATGGCAGGTCTGAATAGCTGAGGAGTTCCAAACCTTCCTCTGTACCACCTTCTTACCATCCCCATACCATTCGGCCTCACAACATACAATAATTGGGCATGCGATAGTCGTACTGGTCTCACAAAAAAATACATCAAATTGAACTTATATTTACAACGAGGAGCATTGCGCCATGAAGAAAAAACACGTTTTAAATTTATTTTTTTTGATACAAAACCAAAACAATATTTTTATAAAAGCAAGCCAATAAAGATCAACAAAAAACTTATAAATTGGTAATGTGTTCAAATTAGCATTCATGAATCACCGGGATTTGTTAATAAAATTACATCATAATGTAAGCAAATGTTGTTCGCGTGGGAGGAAGTTACTCAAGTAAAGATCGACGTACGTTCGCGAAAAAAACTTAACGAGACAGTGCTAATTTGGATGCTGAAAAATTTGTAATCTGTTTATAGGTCGATTGGTATTAAACCAGTTTGCAATCGTCCGCTCAAGATCTCACTAAAGCAGTTTTAAATATGGGATAGCGTTTTTTTCAAAGCTTCATTTGAGAGTTTAATGGGTTTAATGCATTATTATTGTGTATTGGTTTGATAAGGTTATTTTTTGGTAATGTAGTAAATGGATTGAAATGGTAGTATGTATCTGTTTAGCATTTACAGCAGGACTATCATTTTAATTATTAGTATCATTTATTCAATGTTCTTCTTTCTTTAATCATTTTAATTTATGTTGCTGCACTTTTATGGTAGACATCAGTTATTAACTCAGTGCAGCAAATGCAGCCAAAAAGAGAAATTCAAGTCATTGTACCTTCCCATGGTTTAAAATGTCAAGGTTATGAAAAATATCAACTGCACAATTCATTCTTCTTTTCTCGCGAAATTCTCAGGAGCCGTTTTGTGGAGAGGTTCAAGCCTCTCTAGACCATTTGTATTATTCATCAGACATATTATCAGTGTTAACAACAATAGTGTTTTTATTTAGTTTGAGTAACAATCACAAATCGAAGTGCAGTTTTTTTTCGATATATGAGCAGATATAGATATATATATATATATATATATATATATATATATAATAGTGTTTTCTTGAGAGTTTAATGGATTTTGACAAACGTAATCGGTAAATGTATGAATGTGAATGAAGCAAGAACTGTATGCCAAGATCGAGCTATTTGGTGGTCCGCCCTATCTGCCTACCCCTGCGGAAAATAGCATGATAGTTAGTTAGTTAGTTAATAGGTAAATATTTTCAATTGGGACTCAGTTGAAAAACTCATAATTCTTTTAAAAGAAAAATATTTTTAGATTCATATAAATTAAAATGAAATATTTGCGTGTACGGATATACGAAATAATGAGTATAAAATATATAAATATATTATAGAATTTTTATTCATAGTCCTCCTCATTAGGAGATCTTGTGCTGAGGCGAACTAAGTTGTGAATAAAGGGGTTTGAGCGACATCTATATTTCAACTTCAAGGTTTGGGTAGGGTATTTCCAGTAATTTATATGATGTTGTTTTGAGAATAATAGTCAGTTCTTCTTCTCTTAATTCCTTAAGACGAGTCCAGCTGGACTTAATGCAACTATTGATTGAATTACTTTGTTTGATACTAATTGGGAGTTTGTTGTATAATTTTACGGCTAAAAATTCTGAGCTGCTTTGTCCAAAAGCAGTATTACACTCATATACATTCACCTTGTTCAGTTGCTTTGCCTGGTATTATGAATATGAGGAGTCATAGCCAGTTTGTCTTACTTTGGTATCGCTGCCAAAAACCTTAATTGCAAAGATTTTTTATAAAGTCACAGGTGGGAAGTTTTGGTCGATTGCAATTGCTTAAAACAGAAAGTAATTAACCGTTATGCTATTTTGGGACAGGTGAAGGATTAACGCCAAACTTTTTTTTGTTGCCACTCCTTCGCGTAATTAATCGTGTTATACTCAGACTCTTGTTTTTCCAACTCTTGACATCTTTTCTTATTTATCCGTACACCTGTATGTTACAAATTAGTGTCGAGTTTTCCAAACTTATTTTAATTATTTCCCTTTCATTACATTAAGAATGTACTGAAAGGAAAATGAGAAACAAAATATTTAGAAACTAATATTTTTACCCTTTTGTACCGTACGTATATTTGAAAATACATGCATGTCAGAATTTTTTTTCCCTATATAGTTCGAATATAAATTGCTGTTTTTCGTTTACCAGTTGTTGGCATAAAGTTTAAAACTCTAATGTTTTCAGTGGATATTAGCTACTCGGCTGTAACTATTTTTATATATTGAAAAGTGGTGTTTGTGTTTAATCTTTTCCGATTTTTTTGGTATTTTTTATGAATGATTTATCATTTCATGTGAAACACGTCCTTCGAGACACAATTTACTTTTAAAAGTAGCAATAACTTCTAAAGTTTTGGAAACAGAAGAAAAAACACCAACAAATTTCAATAACTGTTGTCAAGCATCAACCACGTTCTACGACTGCTAATTTTAAATCAGGTCTGAAAGGCTTAACGCTGTTAATTTGGTAACATTGACATAACCCTGACTAAGATCGTTCATAATATAAACATTATTCTAACGTTTACTTGGAAAATAAATAACGTTACATGTATGTAGATATATGGAATAATGGTTCGAAGGTATGATTCTTGCGACAATGCGTGCAATTAGGTTTATATCCATAGTAAAATTGAAAAACGTTCGAAAATTCCGATTTTAGCAATAATTTAGTGAGCGCTCTTTTATGTCCCACGCCGCACCCTACTGCTCTGTAATATTTTTTTATTGACCCTGAGACCACTGCCGCCTCCGTAGATTAAAACCAACTTTGAGAAATACCTAATTAGCTAGAATTAATGATTTCTTGCAAAACTCTTCCACTGACACAATATTGTGAAATTTAATATTTAGATTACCTTGAAAAAAGCACTAGGCGTATATTAAACATAAAGTATATAGTATATATATATATTGAATAAATCGGGAGTATATAAATTGATTTGTAATGATTGCAACTATTTTTACATCGGAAAGACTTGTAGAAATTTCACTATTAGGATTAAGGAACACCTAAGATGTTTAAATAATAACAACTATTCTGAATTTGCAAATCATATTTTAGAAACCAATCATTCGTTTGATATAAATAAAGGTTTAAAAGTTTTACATACAAATACAACTGATTTACAATTAGATAAATTTGAAATTTTAGAAATAAGAAAAAGTGTTAATAGCGAATTAAATTTAATAAATAATCAAATATTTTTAAAAAAATAGCTATCTCTTAAATTTATTTTCATATTAATATTAATAATGATAATTTTTATTTATATTTCTAATTTAAATGTATTATTCAATGTTTTATAATTATTTTGTCATTAACATTTTTAATCTGTTACTTACTTACATTAATTCATTTTTGTTTATGCTCATATTTTGTATATTCTTAAATTATTGTTTTAAATTTAAATTTTATATCATTTTTCTATACTTGAAATTATTTTTTAGTATTCATTTATTCCTGAAGATGATAGCATTGCTATCGAAACATGTCGAAATATTAATATATTTTAAGTAAAGTGGTATATACAAAGTGTATTTTCAATTTATATAATTAAAGTATATACCATTGTGTCAAATCAGACACACATTCTCTATTCAATTCTTTGCAAAAGGAGAAACAACTTGACTGGAGAAACAACTTGACTTAACAAACAACACATTATTATGTAATAACATTCGAATTGAGGTCACTTCATACTGCAAAATTGTGATATTATTTAATTATCTCAAACGTTTCATAAGTATTTCGAGGTCAAAGGAAACAAGAATGTGAATTGGATTCTACCATAAAACTCATGCAAATGAAATATTAGCTGATAATTCTAAATGCCTTGAATAACATTTTTTTTCCTGATGACGAAAATATTTCCAATAACTCTCAATAAAATTATGAAATAGATCCATACAGAAAGAAAAGGTTATGGTCGAGACTGGGATTCGAACAGAGATTCCCAAGTATTATCGGAATAAGCTCCTATACCAATTGAGCAATCAAGATCTTGTTTCATTCGGTTATTTTTATGAATCTTGTAATTTCCTTTGAGAAAACTAACATTATTGACGGTCTCCGTGGTTGAGTGGTTACGATTCTTGGCTACGAATCCGGAGATCGCGGGTTCAAACCCAGGCGTGCGCAAGTAAATTTCATTTGATTGAATTGTGTTATTTCAGAATTTATTCAATAAAAATAATACATTTGCTGCACGTGGCACGCAGAGTGGTAGATACTGTCAGTATCGCCCTGGTGAAAGACCACCATTCAGAGTCGAAAAGTTGCTTGAAATGTTTTTAGCAGAGTTTGGTGACCGGATCTGAATAGCCTGGTACTTCCACACCTTCCTCTTCCCCATCTCTTCCCCCTCCTCAATATCTTCAGCCTCACAACATATTGGGGATGCCATAGTCTCACTTGTGTGGTATCATATAAAAAAAACCGTTGATTTATTATTTCTAATATTTTAAAGCTGTCATCTTTTTGTTGTGATTGCAAAGTTCTACCTGAATCTTTGCAACCTAGATGGTGTCTTTAACGATTAAAAATTACAAAGAGGTTCATAGCTTTAATGAATAAATTGGAAATCGACAGTTTTTGCGACAAAATTGAACTATTTCAAAGGCCGTGACTAGTTTTTAATTTAACTTACTTTTCTTTTTTTTTGTGATACCATACAAACGTCTTAACAGCTTGGAGTTTGTGGGACTATGGGTATTTATGAAGTTGATGGAAATGTAAATAGGATGGAGATGGAGACGGGGAAGAGAGTGGTTGTGAAATAACTACCTAACTAGGAAATAAACGCAGCTAGAACCATTTTGAGAAAAGTTTTTATTCTGAGTGTAGTTCTCTCACCTTGCGATACGGAGAGTAAGTAGAGTCTGTCAGCATAATCAAGAAATTTAATAAAATGGATATAACTAGTTTCATTATTATTGCAACACCAATTTTAGAACAAAAATTAATTTAGGTCCAAATATGCTTGACTTACGGGTTAGTCTGACGGGTTGATTGAACAGGAAAAATGACTTGAGTAACTCATTTTTTCTCAAGATTCTTATTAATTTTTTTAAATGCTTAAGAGGAACGGCTGCGCTGCCTGTTTCATACATGACTTAATTTTGGATTTGACGACAAAATACCCATCCAAACTGAATGATATATTTTTTTAATTAAAATTTTAGTAAATATCTCATACGAATGACAAGCTTTTTCTTTTTGTTTTAAATAATGTAAATTAATTATATGCCATGAAAAAAAATCAAGTTTCATAATTTTAAACGCAACTTAGAAAATTATTTCCGGGTTTATCAGTTTTTTTTTTTAAATTATCATATTTGCTATGTAAATATGATTACGTAAATAAAAATATTAAAAACAAAACATTTGAAAAAAAAAGGTTTTTTCGGGTCGATATTTTAAATTATGTACGGTGAATTTGTGTTCCAACGTAAATTTGTCATATTTTAACATTTTTTAATTTTTAACTTCATTTTATATTTCATTATATTTTCAAGGTAGACGAGGCAAAACTAAACTCATCATTAGCCCCCAAATAATTTTTAAAGCTGCCTCCTAAATGGCGAAAAATCAATTCCTTTAATGGCTTATATTTCATAAAGTAAAACAAAAATAAATAAAATCTTTCTCATACGTACTAGATATTTACTAAACCTTGAATTAAAAAAAAATATCACTACGTTTAGGTGCGTATTTTGATCTCAAATCCAAAATTAAGTTTTGTATGAAACAGGCCGCGCAGCCAGTGCGCGCTTCTTGCACCATTCAAATGTTAAAAAAACCTTTTAAATCCAATTATCTCCCTTAACGTGTTAAAAATAATAACAAATTCGAAAATTAAATTTCCATAGAATATGGTGATGAATCATCCCTTTTCAATAATTACCTATAAATTCTGAACAACGCTTGATATAGACGTAAAAAATATTCACTTTAATCGTATTGCCTTTTTAAAGCTTCACCATTTTTCCTCTTAACTAGTTTCTATCAACTGGGAGTTTGAAAAAAAAAACTTTCAAACGATTGCAGCGCCATCCAACTGTGTCTCCCTTATTTAGGCAAACTTTGATTTAAATAAGCTACATAATAATTTAAAGGTATTTTGAATACGATTTTACGTTATTTGTGTTTTGTAAACCATCCTTCAAGTGGAATTTTTGGTTGCAAACCAAAAACATGAACAATTATGCTGACTGTTTGATTCATCGTTCGGTATCAATCAAACTTAAATTGCAAAGAACTCTTTTTTTATAATTTATTTAATTTCTAAGTAAAAAAAAAGTAATTTAGTAATGTTATTATTAAGTTATGCAGGTATTATAATTTTTCAATGTTGGGACCGGCTGTTTCGGCGTCCGAAGCCATTTTAAAACATGTTTTAAACAATTTTCAAACTTTCTTATCGCAGAAAAAAACAGTCACAATAATACAAAATACTGAAATATTTAAATTGCAGAACGCAATAATAATATTATTAAATTTGATTTATTATAAAAAAATAAAAAAATATGGAGTTCTACAAATTAAATACAGTAATAAAAAACAAACAAATAAATAACATTGATGAACAACCACGTTGCGAAATATTTAAAAAAAATTGGACCTCCCATCCCCGGATATTTCAAAAACACGTTTTTTTCTGTAGCCCAAGGCATCCCATTTAAAAGCTTCTTTTTCAATGAAGGTTAAAGCGTTAATTAAATATTAGTGAAGGTAGCCCTGTAAAGCTTTTCCGTGTCCGGTTCGCTGAACCGCATAAACCTTTTTTGATTATACTTTTATTAGTCATTGGAACAGAATACACTGGGAGGGCCCGCCACTCGTTGGTAGTAAGCGATGTAATAAAATTAATGAACTCAATAATCTATTTCAGGATCCGGACTAAAAGCAAGGCAGGTAGGAATAAAATGCGAACGTAAAGGTGATATTGTTGAACGTTGTATTAGGCGTGGTCGTATTTAAAGCAAGGAAAACATTGGCATGTTGTTAGTAATGTATACCTACCAAAGGCGCAAGGCATTGTAGAAGGCGGCGAAAATCCCCAGAAATGATGTTCATGAAATATGGACAACCGAATTTTCAATTCCAACACAACTGTTTTTAGCTCGCATGATCATTTCCATCATGAGCTATGGAGCATAGAATAATTATTTCGAAAAAGAGGTTTTAAACCCGTACAAACCCGGGTAGAAACTAATGTGTTTTATTGTAAGAAAGAATGAAATAATTTGCAATTGTGCATATTTTTACCACACTAACCAACCTTGCGTTTTTCATTGACAGATTATATGCAAATTGTTCACGATTTAATTTTCATATCCGATTTATTTTTTCTACAAATTAACAGTCAAGGAAGAAAGGTTAGCTTCAGTATCATTAAAACACATATACATTCACTGTACACAATAGGTACACCATTCAAAAAAATCCTTGTAACAATCGAGAAGAATTACTAAATTTGAATATATTGACTACTTCCCTGTGAAAATAATTATTCATTCATGCCTCGTTACACTGACTCCAATGTAAGATGAATGTAAGATTGTGAAGCTGCTTCACTGTTTCCATTGTAAAATTATACTGTCTAAAATTCATTTACATGCGTCCAAACAACTTCACAAAAAATTCAAATCGCTCTAGCCAAAGACATGGAAATTGTGTACGAGATATGCAGTACCCGATTACAACACCAGGTTGGCCCGAAGGTATATTAATTTTATTGCACCAAAAATGCATAATTCACTTTTCATAACCTTTGAAGAGACCGCGTTATGTCAAAACATTAACTCTTATAAAAAATATATTAAATCTTGGATAAAAAATACTGAAATAGATATTTTTTTCTTATAAGCCTTAACAGTCATCTATATTATTTTCTCTTAGACAGAATTCTAGCTTGTTCTCTTTTGTTTAAATTTTAATGTTAGACTTTTAAAATTCAACTCAATTTTTCAAATTTATTATACTGTTCATTGTTGCCTTATTTTATGTTTTATATTTTATTTTTTATTACACCAATAGCACAATACATATACATTTTCATAAAACCTACTTTCAAAACATTAGTATCGTACTTGTGTGTGATTTTAAAACGTCCGCTAAATTTTTTTTATACTTATGTACGTATATCTGATAATAACAGAAAATTCCGTTTACCGTCATAACCAATGAAATTTTTTGTTTGTTTGTTTCTTATTATCACTTTATGTCATATTTCGTATTTATTATTTTCGCTACTACTTATTTCTTTTAAGAAAATGATATTATAAATGGTAAACTTAATTTTTGTTTGAAAACTTTCACATAACCCATAGTAATGTGAAAAAAACTTTTATAATACATACTCACAACAGGTTTTGCCTTTGTGGAATTTTTTGTTTACATATTTAATTTTTACCATATTTTCTTGTATTTTATAGATTGTTTCAAAATGTTTCAAAAAAATAAAAAAAAAAAATAAAAAAATTATCTGCTGTGACAAATGAGGTTAATCACATATCTATATATTTTGCTTGATGCAAAATATCTCAAATTCACGTGTTTGGTCCACTTTAAAAACACTTTTTTTTTTTGACCGATGGTACACGATTGAGATAACCTTAAAACTAGTTATAACATAATAAATTGCGGAAAATTGACTTTAAAGATATCTGGATCTTATCTCGAATGGCCTAAATAACACTGCTCTAAACACAGTTTAATTAATGAAATGCAAATGAAGTGAAAACGAATATAATATCGAGAAAATTATTTCTTAGAATTTATTTACAAGTTGGTATAAGCACGGTAGATTCTAATTGTGAAAATAATTGAATAGACGCATTTAAATATTTTAAAATTATTTACATTATTAATAATATTATTTCGAATAATCGCTTTAAATAAATCGAATTACAAACGGAGAGTCGGAGTTAATTTTTTTTTCTTTAGACTCTTTTCAATGATTTAATTACAGACCGACATAAATGTCTATTCAGTTAGGGGCATCGGAAGGAGTTTGTTCGTTAGTTCCTCTTTTGACCGCATGCTTATAAAAGTTTGAAGATTTGTATGCAATCATTTAAAGTAACACAACTCTAAGGCTTCAGTTTATTTATCTATTGATTCAATTGAGAAAAATGTTTTACAGTAAGAGCACGTTGACTGTCCAACTGGGAAATTTCCGTTTTAGGACGGTCAATTAAATGAGACTATTCTTAAATATTATATTATACTATTACTTCTAAAAACTCAATTTTTTTTTATTTCCTGCTGTCCTAAATACATCAATTTATGTTGGGTACAAGGAAACCAATTTAAAATTTGACATTAAAGTGATAAATTTGGTTTCAATCAGAAATCCATAAAATAAAGATTAATCATCACCTTTTTAATCCCCTCAATACCGATGACGACAAACAGGTATAAAAAGAAGCATGTTATAATTTTGGAGAATTCTAAATAGGATTTCTTTTCCTTCAAACATCCTTGGCCTTAAACTAAATAATTATTATTAATTGATAAACTAAAGTTCTTAAAAACTTAAAACAAGATTTTTGTGCATAGCGCAAAGGGTAACAATTATTATTTTTATAAACAATAATTATTAATCTAAAACACTCATCCAAATTGAAAAAACCTTCCGAGCAAAGATAAATGTCGCCGGCAGGACTCGAACCCGCACCCTTCTAATGTCCGGTTAGATGCTCTACTCAAATAATAATTGTTACCCTTTGCGCTATGCACAAAAATCTTGTTTTAAGTTTTTAAGAACTTTAGTTTATCAATTAATAAATATTTGACAAGTCAAAGCAATTTTCACCAATAAAATGTAGACATAATTTGTCTCGACGCCATCTATTTGAGGGATTTAGCCGTTACAAGCCTCTCTCATACACTAATAAAGTTGGTTGTTTACAGGTGAAAATATAATAAAAACAGTAATTATTGAATGGAACACTAGTATATATTGATTAACTTGGCGGGTTTGCGATAAGCCGACGTAGCTCAACGGTAGAGCATCTAACCGGACATTAGAAGGGTGCGGGTTCGAGTCCTGCCGGCGACATTTATCTTTGCTCGGAAGGTTTTTTCAATTTGGATGAGTGTTTTAGATTAATAA
Organism: Halesus radiatus; assembly: GCA_022606495.2. Taxonomy (NCBI): domain Eukaryota; kingdom Metazoa; phylum Arthropoda; class Insecta; order Trichoptera; family Limnephilidae; genus Halesus; species Halesus radiatus. The sequence continues at coordinate 33,828 of JAHDVE020005834.1, read as the reverse complement.
TTATTGTTTATAAAAATAATAAATAATTATTGTTTGAGTTGAATTTACTTTTACCAAAATTACTTTTCACAAAATGATCTTGATTTAATGTCTAATATTGCGTGTTTTAGATTTTAGATCCCGAATTAAATAGCCTCAGTCAATCTTGCCGAATTAATTAAAAAGTTTTTGTTTGAGTTTTTCTTAACCACTGTGTTCATGATAATATCAATAAGAATAAGTTCTGGGATCAGAATTCAAATAGGGACCCCTTTTCACCATTCAGTTAATTAAATAATTAATATAATCATACCGCCTCAGCTTATTTTAGACGATTTTTGTGAGGATGCTGCAGTAGTTGTATAATGTATGGGGACCCAAAGATGATCCGTTGATCTTACCTGAAACAAGATTAAATACAATGTTATACTTAATGTTTAATGTTTATTATTACATGCTTATTACTATTTACGGATTATTATTATCTGATCTTTATTATTTATTTACTATTATCTACCTTATTGATATTTAATAAATTTTTTTTCATATATTATTGTTTGCCTATTGAAATTTACGGATTATTATTAAATTGTAAAGCCACTCATCTCAACACAGGATTGTACTAGTGAGATGGGTGACTAATGTTTTTGTTTTCATATTTAAATTTAAGAATAAATAAATACTGGTGTAAAAAAATACATTTGAAATGAAATAATATAATATATGTTTATATAAAAGATCTCTCGTAGACATCATAGATTGATTAATAAAACTATTTTAAAAAATACGGGCCAATTAGAAGAAGACAATTTTACAAAAATCTTAAATCCAAAAAGAAAAAATAAAAGATAATACACAAATTAAAAAATGAGACAAATTTCTAAGAAATCGATGCTCTTACGCTCATTTATTCAGTTGGTCGCAACAATTAGCAGAAGATGATAATAACATGACCAATTTTAAATATTCATTGGACAATTTTATTTATACCTGAAATTGAAAATCTACACACAGCCTATCTTTAGTCATAGACCAATGCACGCCACTGCGACCAACCGATGTTTACGTAGATATCTAATACAAACTATCACAAATATAATGGCGTGTGTAAGTACATAATACGTTGATAAGGTGCCACTCTACAAGATCATTAATTTTGTTTTTCAATTGTCTTTCGGTTATTTTATTAACATCAAAAAATAACCCAAAGGTAATTAAAGTCTTGATTTTAAGCTGTACGTACCACTATTTTAAACCGCATTTCAGTGAGATTTTTTTTAAACAAAAGTGATGTTTCCGAAATTATACATTTACTATTTTAAAAAAAGTACAGAAAGGGTAAGTATTTAATCGCAGTAACGCAAGATATGAACATCTGGAGATACATTATCAAAACGTTGATCGTTTGAAAGGGGAAGACAAATAAAGCAAAGCTTCCATTATTATTAAATCGTCGGTCTGACATCTAGAAGAGTGGAGAATAACGGAGAATAATGGAGAGTACTCCAACAAGTTCTGGAAAGTTCTTTATGCATTCAGCTTTACCCTAAACTTAGACGATTAAACATTTTGTTGTCTGGTCCTAGAAGTTTGCCAAGAGTGGTCAGAACATTATCAGAGATAATAACTTTTCTATTCTTTAATTCTGTTATCACAGAGTTCTGATATCGCGAAAGTTCCATTGTGCCTAATCGTTATTAAATCGTGAATCCATTGTTTGTCGTGTTTACTTGATTTTGTAGAATTTCATAAAATATTTAGTATTGTGTAAGCAAAAGCAAAGTCACTGTAATAAGGCTACAAAAAATGCATGTTTGCTTTTAGTTGTTTGTTGTAACCAAGAGTTTTTATGATATAGTTTACGATAACGAGTCGTAAAAATATGGAAATGTACATTTTTCATATTAAAAAGTATTAGCTTTCTAGAGAAAAATCCAAATATTGTTTTTTTTTTGTTTTTTTGTTTTATATGAATACCGCACAAGAGTCCCAACTGCTCCCAACCGTCTGGAGCCAGTGAGACTATAGCATTCCCAATTGGGGAATTTTGTGAGGTTGAAGGTATTGGGGAGGGGAAGGAGAAGGGGAAGAGGGAGGTGGGGAAATACCTGGCTATTCAGCTGGTCACCAATCACGGCTAAAAGCCATTTCAAGCAACGTTTCAATTCTGAATGGTGGTCTTTCACCAGGGCGATACTGAGAGTATCTTCTACTCTGGAACGTGCGCAAATACACTATATATTATTTTTAAATGAATTAATTGTGAAACAACACAAATTAATTAATTTGAACCCGCGACCTTCGAATTCGTAGTCGAGAGCCCTTATCCCTCGACCATGGAGGCCGAAGTATGATTACTTAAGCAAAATTACTTCAGTACAGAAGATCATTCAGTGCCATAACATATTTTTCCTATAAGTTTGAAAGATAAATACACCAACAATAATTACTACATTTTCCTAGACGGCAAACACTTTGTAACAACATTAATAAAATACTACGTTTTGCAATACTCTGTATTAACCTATTATATATTGACCAACTATAGTTTTGACTCAAATATATATATATATATACATATCATTAGGGATAGGGGATTAGGGCTAAAATGATCTATAAATATCAATAATGAAGCTTTCAAAATAAGTTAAAGTTAAACCCGAACGGCTTTAACTACGTTAATTTATAAATCAAAGTTTAAAATTTAAAAAAAAATGTGTTTAAAAACATGACCATGTATAAATAAGTTGATCACGTTCAATAGTATTTTAAAACATTGAATTCAAGCGAAATAAGTGTTAAGTGTTCACCGGATTACGTTCTCGCTAAGAAAGCCATTTGCTTGCACGGAGTTCGAGCAGAAAAATGTCGTTAGTTATTGCAGGCGAGTGGCCCAATTAGTTCCCCGTTGGATTGTTTTCGCTCGGAAGCCTCCTCAACGGTAGGTAGGTATTAAGTACTAAGTATTAGGTGGGTACTGGAAATCGAATGACAGAGCTTCGTTGTACGGAAAAAGCTTTCAAGAAATTCGTTCCGAAGAATGGTGGAATAAATGAAAAGGGTTGTTTTTTTTTAAACATTGAAAACTTGAAATCGTAATTTTTGGAAATTTATGTTAAATTGGAAAAAAAATTAAACTGATGAGAAGGAACTCCAGTGAGAAACATAATTACTTAAAAAGTATGTATTCATATACGAGTAGATCAGCCAACGCCGATTCTGAATATGTAACTTTCATTGTATATAATTTTATGTCGAATTTATAAATCGTTATTTAAAAGTGAATACAAAATCAGCTCATCAAAACACCGTGTTATGTTGGTAGCATTGCATTTGGAACATCTGGCGTCACGTGAGCATTCTGTTTTTGGATTAGTATGAAAATATCTATTTTTCGATTTTGTATTTTAAATATGTATTTTTTGGTTTAATTTTTAATTTTAACTAAACTTGGGTGACTTGGCTTTATTATTGATGTTGAATGTAAACAACCATTATTCATGAAAAAAATTAGAGTATTCATGAACAAACCAACGATCAACACGGATATTATGATAATGGTCAATAATATTATTATTCTTTGAGTTAAAGTTTCTAAAAAGGTAAATAGTTCTATTAATTATGTTTATTTATGGTTTACCATGAATAGAATATACAATTATATACGGTAAAGCTCATCCTTGTTTTAACATTTGACATTCTAACCTTAAAACTGATCAAAATCGACCGCCATAGATTTGAAGCGTTTGGCGGCCTTTGAAAAATTTAAACTTTTAAAATTATTTTAATTATGAAAACTAATTCTAGAAAAAAAAATGGAATACACTGGTATTTAAGTTTGAATGTCATTATTGAAAAAAAAATGGATTGGAGTTCCTAATAATTTAAATAATTACTTAAGTAAACTACGCTCTAAGTGAGCACTGGTAAGATACGAGTATGACAATTTGAAATCTAAACTCTGTTGAAATGGCCTTTGCAATATTGCCTGTTTACTTCTTACATTTCTCCTTCATCCGCGTGAATTTATTGCATTCCTGACGAAGAAATATTTATAATTGATTATTTTTGTCTAAAAAAAAACAATTATTACCGAACAAGAGTACCATCTGCCAGGAGCAAGTGAGCTATGGCATACCTAATTTGTGGCAATGCGAAGCTGTTGGAAGTAGAGTAGTGAAGGAGGAGATGGTAAAGTGGTAGGTTAAGAAGTATCTGGATATTCAGATCTGGTCACTTTTAGACACGGTTACTTCTGAATGTTGGTGTTTCAGTAATTAGGAATCGATATTGAATTTCGAGAACTTTTGTTACTGATAGGTAGGTATCTAAAATCGGAAAAAAAAATTGTTTGATGTTTTGAAATAATAATTTAAACATTTTTTGCTTTAATTAATCTCTGTTTATTCTTATTATCACCTGCCTACCTCCATCTTTTCCTGAAGAGGAATAGTGGGAAGCACCTAGCTATTCAAATCTGGTTACTAAGCAAACGAAAAGCCATTTAAAATAACGTCTCGATTCTTAATGATATCTTTTATAGGTTTAACAGTAGCACAACAGTCACTCGTTAGTTTTTTTCATCACCTTTCTGCATCTCTCGAGTTGCATAGTCCAAGTCTCTTTAGATGAGACGCCTTCTCAGAGCTTTTTGTCTGAGCATTACGGGTGTTGTACCTTACGTTGTTGTTGTGGGTGGCGAAACACGAATATCACATTACCGGATAACTCAACAAAACAATAAAGATTTATTTTATTCATCTTCTGAAACCGATTAAGAATATCGGTTTATTTACAGTGCAAGAATGTGAAAAATTCTATTTCGTAAATTCGATTTTATCGAGTTTATTCATTTCAGTTACAACAGAGATGGGGAACTTTCTGGTAAAAGAGTTTACCGTGGGACGCCAATTCGGAATGGTCCCGTTTTCAAAGAATTTTACGCATTAAATATGGTCGTATAGTACTCAAATAAATTTTATTTATTTTGCAAATGAATCTAAGTTTAAAATATTCTCGTTTGTCGTTTATCACACGCGCGTCAACGGAAAATAATAAATATTATCCTGTCACCGCGAAAAATATTTCCAGTTTTCTAAGTCATATTAGCGTACTTATGTACAGAAAAATGTTTGTTCCTTTTTATTTTTTTAACGAAGGACACTTTTTTAACTTTATGGAAAATATAGTACAACTTCAAAGATATTATCGTATTTCTTTTTCTTTTTTTTTTGTAATATGCGACAAAAAAAATCATTTCTATAAATATATGAAGCTTTTCTGGGGAAACTACTTATGATACGAGTAGAAAGACATATTTTATCATAATTAATACATACATGCATTATCTGGTATGAGGGTAACATTTACAAAAACATGGTTTTCAAAAAACAAGTCAGAAAATATGGAGAAACACTCAGCTGGCGTACGGCGTGGCAAATATAAAACACGCTCTGGTTTTTAGCAATTTCTTGGCCGAAAATTCCGACTTAACACGGCTAAAGCCATTTCAAGCAACGATTCGATTCTGAATGGTACTATTTCACCAGGGTGGTACTGAGAGTATCTTCCACTCTGGAACATTCCGCAAATATTATTTTAAATAAATATATTTTGAAAAACAAAAATTAATAAAAAAAAAAAATTTACCCCCGCCGGGATTTAAACTCACGACCCCCGGATTCATATCTAAGGATCGTAACCATTCAATCACGGAGACCGTCAAATGATCTGAATATCCTGGAGAGATTGCGAACTCCTTAGGCAGACAAGGTTTAACTTGCTTAGCAACCATTGTCGCCTGCGTCAACTTATGCAAAAAATCAACTGTAAGTGGTTTAATAATTAATCGGAATGCGAATAACTATTCGTTGCTGGGTCTTGTCAAATAATGATTATCCGCGTACTGCCATATGACAGTCTCTGACCTAAGGGTTCAGCCGAACGAAATATTTGAGACCTACGGAATCTTACAATGGTCTTATACTCAATATTATATTTTATCATCGTAGAAAATAATATTAACATAACCCTAATGAAACATGAAAATGGAAAAAAATTAATCCGAGACACTGTTTAATTTGCAATTGTGTTCCTTGGGAACTTTGTAATCATTATAAAGATAGCTGCCAATAATATGGAATTAAAAATGGAGAATAATATTTACGATATCGATGAAGATGACATAAATTGAACTGGTCTCATTAGCTAAGTTGGTTAAGCGGTTGTCCCGGATAGGCAGAGGTCCTGGGTTCGAGTCCCAGATGCAGTTTCATTTGGGTTATTACAACGATTTTTAAATATCAATAAAAATAATTAATAATTAAGAATTAGATATTATATTTCAAATTAATGGATTTTCTTCGCAAAGAATTTTAGCTATATGGAAATTGGCTAATGAAATATTCTTGTTAATAAACCGGTAATAAGAACAAAACGATACAAATGCTATTCAAGTAATTATTAGGTGCTCATAAAAAGGAAAAGCTTTAAAAGATTTTATTTTTATTTTCTCACTTTTTAAACTTTTGCACTCCATTGCTTTCTAACTCCGCGCATTGAATGCCTTTGATTCAGTTTCAATTCATTTCATCGAGTTGATTTAGTTGCGGATTCCATTTTGTAGGTAATAAAGTTGATAGCTTTTTGTAAAACACTTTTACGGGAAATAGTAATAGAACAAATCACGGAAAACGGTCAAAGAAATTTATGACACGTTTTTCGTATGAATGCATGGTGCATTTTGTTAATGCATTGGACCGAAAATTCCACATCACATAAAAAAAAACTGTAGATATAAAAAAACTTCGAAACGCCAAGTCCATTGCAATAATTACTACAGAGGTTCTAAACCTATGGTTTACGAAGAGAAATGTACAAAAAACGATAATTCCTTTCAACAGTAAGTCACAAAGTCTTAAAGCGTTGAAATAAATGTTATCTTTGCTGTTTGCGAAAAAAATTCCAATAGACTGCCAACATTTCAAAATATTTAATCAAAAGTTCGGTTTGGAGGAAATCCAACATTCAATCTATTTCACTGTTCTTGCTGTATCAGATTTTTGTTTTTTACGTTCTTTATCCAACAATCTTCTTATTAACGATATTGCTCTTCAAAACTACCCTCTTCTCCTCCAAACCACCGGATTTCACCGAGAACCCAATTTTTGAGCGATAGTGCAAAAAAAAATTTCAGACAATGAATTTATTTGGTAAATTACTGAACAACATTCAATACGAACATATCTTTGTACAAGAAGGGAACATTTTCATGAACAAAAAATAGCTACATATTTGACAAGACAGCTTTGAAACGAAAAGCTTGCATTTTTGTAAAATGGTATTTCTTACGATTGGTGGTCGGGAAATTCAAAGCCAATTTTACGAAAGATAAAAAAAAACTGTAAGATAAAACTAAAATATTCATCTAGATTTTGACAAACGTATAATTTTGGTACATCACAGTTTTTTTTATTTCTTTGTCCAACTGGTGTTGTACTTTTCAGTCAACTCAACACAATGTATTCTGTTTTTCAGAGGGTAATAAATCCACCCGAAGGTACATTCAAACATAATTTGAAACCCGTTCCATTAGCAAAAAAAAAAAACCAAAATACTAAGTCATGAATATGCAATATTGGATACAGCCGACGGCGCTCACCCGTGAGATCAGTGCTATATTATATGATAATAATAATAGTAATAATAAAATGGGAATAAAAATGGAGAATAATATTGACAAATCTTGAATTTGAGATATGATATTGATGAAGATGATACAAATTGAACTGGTCTCATTAGCTAAGTTGGTTAAGCGGTTGATCCGGATAGGCAGAGGTCCTGTTTTTGAGTCTCAGATGGAGTTTCATTTCGGTTATGTTAATATTATTTTCTACAACGATTAAATACTGTTGTGTGACTATCATCTATGGTAATCGAGTAGAGAATTACAACTAATATATTTACATTTTAAAATAAATTATGTAATGATTGTTACCCTTATTGGCAGTGGATATGAACAATAATGGAATGTGTTAAATCAGATCGAAAATCAGATTACAACTTGATATTGAACAACGATGGGACGAGTGTATATATGATACATCATAGCTCTGTATGCAGGTAACAAAGACACATATTTATATGCCTCTGAACAGGTTGAGGGAAATATACAATAACATTTTTTATATTCTACGCGTTAATGATGATGGTAATGCTAGACAGAGACATTTATTCGATAATATTTAAAAAAAAATGTATGAGCGCCAGAAGAAGTGTGAGGTTTCAATCTTTATTAATATTATTTATGTATTTTAATCGTTCGTTTTATGACACGGGTGCAAAAAATGCATTTAATGGGTAATCTGGATAAAGAACAGTCTAGATATCTTAAATTTAATATGCATACCAGAGATTTAGTTTAAATTGTACCAGTCTGAAGATATCCGTCGTAAGGTAAAAACGGTTCGGTCAATCATAAAAAAGTAGAACAATGCTTTAAAGGCTTTCAATAAAAATTTACTTTAACATGAAATTCCAACATCTGTTTCAAAATTAAAAAAAATAAATAAACGGATAACTTTGGTAGGACGAGCATTAATTACGTTTGTTTCTTTGTTCCGGCAAAGCCCGCACAATAATCAGCGCCGGGGTGGTGTGGGTGTGTACTAAACAGGCATTAATACTCCTCGCTTAGGCAATGAATGGCCAGATGTCTCCGCAGTTCCCTTAATCCCCGGCCTATTCACACGGCACCAATCAACCCCTAAAAGCGGATCCGATCACACTAATCCTTTGGGGCGGACGTGTCGATACAAAGGTTCTGGCCGCTATTCTACAGCCGCACAGTGGGCTGGATTTTTGCAACAATCATGTCAAAGCTCTTGAACATGAACAAAGTTGACATTCAAATATCAGTCATGATATCAATAACTTTTGTATGTAATTTTTATGAGATTACGAATAACCTGACAATATTCGGAAAAATCCTACTACCGTCATTTTCGGATTAAAATATAGTGAATTTTGTGCATAAATTTGGATAATTTTTCTTATTCGGCGCAGCGCTTCTTCGTTGAGATCTTCTTTGCGTGAGGTATTTTAACGGTTTCCGTTTTATACATTATCAAAAGATTTCGTTACTAAACTTCAGTAGGAATCTGATCTTCGGAACGATATATATCAATAGCACTCATTGGTTTGTCCTTGCGTCTAGTAAAGTCCTCGCCTGCCGCGGTTTATTCCTGCGTACATTGATAAACGTTTGAAGTGAAATCTGTTCCATGGGGCTACGCGACCAAATGTTGTTGATGGAGATATATATGTTACAGAAGTGAATTTTGATATTTCTCATCAGCATTTCGCATTTCCGCGTGATGTAATCAAAATCTTTAATGTTTTACATTCTGTTTTATATAAAAAAAAACTAAATTTTATCTCTTTTCAATATTTTGAATGAACCAATCAAAATTTCAAGCATTTTTTTTACATGTTCAATATTACACAATGATAAAAATTGAAATTTATATTTGTGAAATTATTTGCAAACTTAACCATGTCAAACTGTAGGTACCTTACCCTGTGCGGCCAATGAACTAATTCAAAATAGATAATTTGTCTCTCTACGTAAAAAGCGTGGGCATTACTGTTCTAGAAACGAGAAGTAACAATTTTTTCATATAATTTATAAACTTCGTCTTCAAGTTGAGAATTTAAAAAATTAGATTCATGAATAATGGCATAAATTTTGCAGAAAAATGTGTATTTAAAAGCTCCATAGCTAATGATGGAAATGGCGTTGCCCGTTGAAATGAAAGGTTAACAGATAATCCACGGAAAAAGTACAAATTTATTCAAAAGATACCAGAGCTTACTGACATACATAATATATTTTCTGTTTTATAGTTTACAAGCTATGAGACATTTTGACGAGACAAATATGTCTTTTTTGAGTTGAGATATTTTTGACCAGCTTATTAAGCAATCCTCTCCACTGTGCGTAGGCCCAAACCACAGCCCTTTGGGGCACAGAGATCCAACAAATTGGTATTTATTTTCTATCGATACGTGTCCCAATAGTAGACTCAGAGGTGAGGTAAGACATAGCGTTCAATGACTAGTCCCAGACAAATCTGTTCTCCAGACAAATAATGATAATGTCGGGGGTCAATCCGGACAATAGTACATTGTTCCTATCTGGAGGATAACAAGGTTCTTAGTAACTGGCTTCGTGAGAATATCTACTGACAATCTAAGGGAATTTGTTTGTGTATCTGTTTGTCGTATTTGAACATAATGTGTAGATTGATGAGATTGGAATCTATGTTACAATGGTTAATTTTATTTCGTACTAGGTACAAGTTGTTAGATACTAGCCGGCTTCAGTGTGTATAGTATTTATTTATTTATTCTTAAATTTAATTATGAAAACAAAAACATTAGCCACCCATCTCACTAGGACAATCCTGTGTTGAGATGAGCGGCTTTACAATTTAATAATAATCAGTAAATTTCAATAAGTAAACAATAATACATGATTTTTTTATTATTAAATATTAATAAGTAGATAATAGTAAATAAATAATAAAGATCAGATAATAATAATAAAATTAAATATAAATAAAATAAAAAAATAATTAAGTAAGTAAATAATGATCAGTAAATAGTAATAAGCATGTAATAATACACATTAAATATGAAGTAAATACTAATAAGTATATAAGAATAAAAATATGTAAATACTAATAAGATAATAAAATTATGTAAATAGTAATAAGTACATAATCATGAAAATAAAAGTAAGTAAATCATTATATGTAAATAAAAGTAAAAATAGGTAAATAGTAATAGTAATAGTAATTAAAAAGTAATATGTAAATAAAAATATACAAATAGTTGTATGTAAATAAAAATATGTAGGTAAAAAAAATATATATATATATGTAAGTAATAAGTAATAAGTAGGTAATAATAAGTAAATAATAATGTTAATATCGAGCACATAACGGATAACATGTATAAAGTATGGTAATAAAGCGTAGACATTTAATAAAGTAGAACAAAATTTTCTTTAATATGGCAATAATAAGCTACTCACTTTGCGTTTGAAATGTGTTCTTCATATTCAAATTCGAGTTTGACTGTTCGTTTTAAAGAAACGATGCAAAACATCATAACGACTTTTTTCACGTTTTTAATATGTATATTTTTATGTCAAAAAAGAAAGAATCCGAAAATAATGCAAGGCTGATGTAAGCGTAATGGTTAAGATTAAGAAAGGGACGGTTATACGGTTTGGGCATGTAGGGCGGATAAACGAGAAAAGGAGGCAGAATATACGGTCCGGAAATTAATGGTAGAAAAAGTTGAGGAAGACATGGCACGATCAAGTAAATTAAAAACTTCAGTGAGATCATATCAAGGGTCAAAATAACTAAAAGGGTAAGTATGAGATGATATATGAATGTGAAAGTTGTATGGCGTTCTATCGTTTCTGCCTAGCCCTTGCTTCGAAATTGCTTGATGATTAGCTAGTTAGACGCTCCCGGGTTACGAATAACCTGACAACATTGACTGACTGACACTTCTACTATCATCATTACAAGCGGAAGATGTTGTTTGTGCTATGAAGGAGGACTTTGCATTTGTCAACTCAGCCAGTGACTGATTACGTACAATGAAAAAATAAAGCACAAAAAATCACTAGTACCAGGCCACGACATTTTTTTAACGACGTTCCATCGGATTTTAATGGAATAAAAAAATCGCAAAGAATATCTGTAGTTAAAGTAAAAATTAATCCATGAATTATGCTCTGATATAAAAACATCAATTTTCTTGTTTTGATTAACAAATAAGATTAAAAAGCAAAGGCAACGAAGTCTACGAGTTAAAAGTTTAGAACTAAACAATATTACACATTTAAATAAGTCAATAGCATTCACGTCATCATAAAACAATTACGAAAACATTGTCATTCAATTTGGAAAAAACAGATTTCGACTTTAAGTACCTCATAGAATAGATAAATTATTATCACAATTATTTTCTCAGTAAATCGGTTTCACCGGTAACAAATCATTTTAGGCACCATAAAAATAGAAATTAGGTGGGGGTAAATCAAATCATATAAATAAGTCGTCTCAACGTGGCCTAACCGCAGTTTTAAGATGGCTTTGAACGCTGAAAAAACTGTCAGAATAATTTTAAAAAAAACCAAAATACTTACAGAACTTGATAATAACATTATTAAATTTGATTTACTTTAAATAATAAAAAAATAAATAAAAAAGAAGTCTACGAGGTCAATATCCGTCGTACAAATAATATTTTAGCAACCGATTTTTCTGGAAAGAGCTCTAACGTCATCAAGTTCAAACCAACGTGCTTCGACTCGATGCTCTGTAAACCTAACGACATGTTTTTTTTTTACTGTCTGGGTCTACACGAGAGAAGAGCAAACAGTGGAAATGGTCGAGTGAAATTCTCAAAGACTGCGTCGCCAGAAGAAAGGCCCTCATACATTGACTATGGATGTGCATACATGGTACATAGATGAAACATAGATTTTGAGAGAAATGGGATCAAAGCTGGTAACTTCCAAGAAAACACTTTTGAGGATATGGGCGTAAGGTGTTCGTAAGTCAATTTTTTTTACAATATTCATGAACGTAAAAATGCCAATATTTTATTGGGCCAGCACTCAGAAATGGCCCGAAACATCAAATTGCAGGTTGCTTACTATAGCAATACTACAAATGATTTTTCTGTAAAATCTTTACTGGTAGTTGGGAAAATGTATAAGCTTTCAAAAGACAAATAGCCTCATACTGTAATCCTTAAATTCTACGAAATACGCCCAAAATGACTGAAAATGGGTGCTCTTTGAAAACCATTGAAAGCAAATTTGATTATTTTACCTAAAATTCCAGTACACATTTCGAATATAATTTAAAATATTACATTTAGAAGATTATTGTCTTTTGAAATCTTAAACATTTTACTAGTTACCCGTATATAATTAATAAATAAATTATTCGTAGTATTCCTTGAGTAAGCAACCCGCAACGTGCATATTTTTTTGTGCTGACTGACAAAAAAGATAAATTTTATAAGTGAGAATTTAAAAGAAACCAAATAGATAGTTCTATTTGAACTATTAAGTGGCACCAAGTGAATTAGATGACGTCACATCAATCATGCCCACGAAGGTATCCCTGGCAGTTACTTATGACGCCAGAGCTGAGCAGGAGCGTTTAGTTTTGTTTGTTGTAAGACACGTCTCAAATTTGTTTAATTTAACTTAATTTGCAAATTAAAACTTATATTCCGTAAATGAGGTTTTGTTTTACATGAATAATATTTATTTTAAAAATATAGTATTTTTCATTGGAATTCTTCATAACCAAGTTTTAAGGACATTTATTGTCTTTTAATAATAAAATTATTTCAAATTAAAAAAAAAAATGTTCCAAGTTATTAGGGAATTTTAAATTTTTCTCAAAACTAATAAAATATTATATGTTAACTATTATTATTAAATCAATAATAATTACTTTGTTTAAAACTATTATTAATCCACGAAGCAAATATTAAAAAAAATAATTAAATAATATAGTTTACATTCACCACTTTATTAATATAAACATATCAACATGTTTCGAAAGCGATGCTTTCTTCATCAGAAGTAAGCACCGCTTTCGAAGCATGCGGATATCTTTTTTTTTCATATATTTTTTTTTACATGAATACCCCACAAGAGTCTCAACTGCTCCCAACCGTTTGGAGCCAGTGAGACTATGGCATTCCCAAATGAGGAATGTTGTAAGGTTAAAGATATTGGGAAGGGGAAGGAGAAGAGGAAGAGGAAGGTGGGGAAATACCTGGCTATTCAGATCTGGTCACCAAACACGGCTAAAAGCCATTTCAAGCAACTTTTCAATTCTGAATGGTGGTCTTTCACCAGGGCGATACTGAGAGAATCTTCCACTCTGGAACGTGCGCAAATATACTATATATATATTTTTCAAGTAATTAATTGTGAAACAGCACAAATTAATTAAATAAAATTTACTTGCGCACGCCGGGATTCGAACCCGCGACCTTCTGATTCGTAGTCGAGAGCCTTACCCCTCGACCATGGAGGCCGTCATTTAATAATAATGACGCCACGAAGTGAAAACCAATCGTTTGAAGATATTAAATAATTTGTTTGGTGACTTCGATCTTGTTTCCTGTGGAACACGTAAGCTTAACCTCAACACTAAATATTTTAGGTAGATTACCAAATTTGTATGCGGTTCCGGTTAACGACTTTTGAATGACAATAATCATGAATAACGAAATAAATAATTCTCTTCAATGGAATAACTTCACTTGATGCTAACGTAGACAACCATATTGAAGCTTTCGTTTCCACTTCCAAGTACTCCATTATTTATATTCGTACCAATATTCTGGATGAAGATACCGTTTCTTGTTTCTAAATAATTAATTTTCCCGGGAAATTCTGTATGTTTTGTTCGCAATATTCAACAAACTCAAGTATCAAACAACGTATTGGATATTTGCTAAAGAGCAGAACAATTTATTTGGATGTCTCAGCAATAATGTCAATGATAAAGTACGATCGCTTCGTTTTGATTTTTAGTATTTTTCGTTTTTACTTTATTTTTTAAAAGCCATTTTTTTAACTCAATTTTGAATGTGATTGCAACCTTGTAATGTTAGAAATCACTCAGTTCAAACTCAACCAAATATAGACAAATTATTGCAAGTAATGAAAGTGCCGTTTGCATTTTTCTTTGGTTTTCTCATATCAAACGTATAAATGGCCTTAGCACCTTTATTCTTCCTTCATTTCTCACAAATTTATCAGTAATAACAAACCTTCATTAAATAATTGTAAAGAGATTTAAGCCTCGCTAGACTTATTATATTAATCAGAAATATACCAAGTATGAACAATTCAATGTTTTTTTTACGAGTTGCTCTAACCTTCTTGGTTTATGCAAATCACTGCCACAAAGTCCAAGATTTACAACCCTGTGCCAAACCGAATTCAAACGTAACAACTTATCCAATATTAGAGCAATATATTATAAAAAAGTCCGTTGGATATATTTTAATTCGCATTGATGTTACTCACGAGTGTGGAATATGTGTGTGAGAATATTAAATATGAGTGAAATTGACTATAAAATGAAAACAACATTTTTTTATGAACACGTTCACGAATTTTGCTTT
This sequence comes from Halesus radiatus, assembly GCA_022606495.2. NCBI lineage: Eukaryota > Metazoa > Arthropoda > Insecta > Trichoptera > Limnephilidae > Halesus > Halesus radiatus. The sequence goes on along the minus strand of JAHDVE020005834.1, from coordinate 18,606 downwards.
CAATGGCAACTATAATCTCGAATATGTTGCTAACATGACAAACCTAATTACAAATCCAACATTTCTGACTTTGGAACATCATGGACCAGTTTTTCGATTGTTGCGTTTTGGGCACGCCGTAAAAATGTCATATATGTTACAGACGCATCCATAAGGTTAATCCAAATATTAGAGTAATATAGTTTTATACACGACATTTTTTCAATGATTTTATCCATTATTATGAAAAAATTTAAGTACATTGGAGTTCATTATTAAATTATCTGGCTTGACAGATTTTCCCAGGTTATCATTCTGCAGTTTCTACATAATATACATCGAATAGTTATAATTATTTATTAATCACATGGAATATGGTATTAGCTCATAGTTACAAACGAACGCCCTTCATATTTCACAGAATTTTTATTTCAAACAATAATCCATTAAATTTATAATAGTCATTAAAGGCTTTTTAATGAATATAAAATTTTATGCCATTTACCAAAATGATCCCTGCGGATTATACCCAGTATTAACCCACCGGGTGCAACAAAATATCAGCGCCGAGGGCAGCGTATCCTTTGTGCATTTTAGTTACGTATGTTGTATGAATGTATATAAAACCCAATATGCAACGGTATTTTCGAGCACCATCATTGATGGATTATGGTGTAACATTTCGTGCGATACTCATACGCTTGTGGTTTCATCAGTAATATGCGATACGTGCACTTTCCAAACCAAAATAGTGGGCCTATAATATTCGCAGTTCACGAAACTCCGTAGAAGAGTGCTATAATTTGTGCTAACGGACTTAATAGTAGAATATTTATTGTATTTAATAGTGCCATGTGTCACAGGGGCATTCACAACTTCTTTTTCCATTCACTTTAGGGCTACATATTCTCCATAAACTCCTTTCTATATCTATGTTCTCTATATGTAAAAATTAGGGTTCGATAATAAATTAACACACGTATGAATCAGTACACTAAAAGTCATATAAAGTCATCATTATAAGTAAAAAAATCCAAAAACCTAATCTCATCCCACCTAATTAATCATTTAATATGTATTATAACTTTCAAAAAAGTGTGCTGATTCATACACAATTATGTAAAATTACATAAGCGTCCTTATCTTAATACGGTCATTACACTTTTAGTCAGTAATAGCTCAACCTTTATTTTTATTAGCAACCTTCCAATTCCTTCTCTTGTTTCTTTCTCTAACTTCCTACAGCATCAGCACTTTTCTCTAATGGGATGGCATAGTCCCACTGATTCCAGGCAGTTGAAAATTTGATACGTCATCAAATAAAAGGAAAAAAAACAAATCTTTAAGGCTATGTACGTAATTTGTTTTTTTAATTCGAATGACATAATTTATTCCCAATGAGGCGTTAAACCGAACTGAATTACTATCGACGAGATCTTCCAGAGGTTGATAGATATGATGTTTCCTTACACAACTTTATACTGCCTTGGTACATCCTTAAATATCCTATAGTGCCAATTTAACAATGTCCATATGTTTGAAGAAAGGACAATTACTAGAACCCTTAAGTAGTAATATATAAAAACCCATAAAACCACTTAAGTACAAATCCAAGTAATTCAATTTTCTACCCAGTACCGTTAGAAACACACAAATCTAAAGCTCTTTAAAAACAAAATCATTACTCGCTTTGAATCAAAAACTTCTGAAGTTTTATGAATTTTAAGATAAAAATATATATATATTTTTAATCAGCTTTGGACGATTGTAATATCCCTATTTTATAATACAATTATAATAAATAAATAAACAAATGCCAAGTTTAATTATTTCTTATATATTTATTTATTTATTAACGCCCTAAAGGGATTTTGCATATTTTAATATTTAATTGACGATGATTTATGCGTACAGAAAGAAGAAAAAAAAATTTACAAAAAAAAAACAAGATACATAGTTGGTATATAGGTGTAACATATTTATGATATATATGTATGTATAATAATGCATAAGTGCATGACACAGAGAAGTTATAAAGGGAAAGGTTTTTAATTTGTAGATACTACTTTTTTTTTCAAATAAAAATAGTAATAGCCTGATCTACATGATACATAATACACAAGTGCATAATATAATATAATATGAGTACATGACATTGTGAAAAAACAGAAAAAAAAATAACGTGTTTTTATGTTTAGTAATAATTAAAAAAAAAAGTTAACAAAAAGCAACATACATACTTATGCGCAGTCTATAACACAAACATTGGCAATACCTGGCTAAAAAATAAAATGACTTGAACATGCAGCAATCAAAACGTCTTTTGAGTTTTTGCCGATTTTCCCGGTAATATTGAAACGGAGAATTTTCAGAATTGAACTTTGTCTCTCCACAAAATTAGCGTATGCCAGGTCGTTAGTCGGCTTCCCCGTTGACAGAGAGCAGACATTTTCATTTTATTATTTATTTTTCCAGTCTCCCTCTAGTACTGCTACGACCGGGACAAGGTAGAGGCAGGAGTAACTTTATGGAAATTCGACTTTTCCCGAGCTCTATGCAAGTAAAGTGCGGAAGGCGAAGCAGTCGGTATTGCCTGTCTTCCTTGATATTTTTATTACGCCAAAGAGAACGGGTTCTTTGTGATGTGCACTTTCGCAGTAATAATATAGTAAAGGGAAATAAGGGATTGTCCAAACAACTGACAGGTAGTGTTTTGGTTTCAGTTTATTTTATACTAACTTCCTCTTTAATACAAGCCAATATGTATAATAAAAAGATACACCTTAAGGCTAAAGAGGGAACAACTGTGTGCTAGTTTTTAGCCGCGTTTAAAAGTATTACTTCATATTTATTTTTATTTAGATTTTATTTGAAACCGCAACAATTGATATTTTTATTTAGATTTTATTTGAAACCGCAACAATTGATATTTTTATTTAGATTTTATTTGAAACCGCAACAATTGATATTTTTATTTAGATTTTATTTGAAACCGCAACAATTGATATTTTTATTTTGATTTGCATAATATTATATGTAAATATATTTTAAAAATACAACAATAACTTTGTTTACATCACTTTTATTTGTTATATACATTTGCCTATACGTATATAACATAAGTGCCTTTAAGTATATAATAAAAGTGATGTAAACAAAGTTAATGTTTTTTTTTTAAATCACAATGTCACATCATAAAGTTACCGCTTCATATGAAAAAATATATTATTTATGTCGTTCGTAAAACCTGCCTGTTTTTGAACTCTGTTTTCGGACTGTTTTTCTAACTTGCAATTGAGGTATCCAAACGGTTTTACCGAACTGTCCGTGCTAAATTTTAAAAAGTGATTTGCTAAACTAAGTGCAATACTGATTTATTGTATGGAGCATTGAATTAATAGAAAAAGATGGTGAATTATCATAGAAAGCGTTGAATTAGAAAATATTCTGATAATAGGAAGAATACTGGAAATACCTATTGGCAATTCGTTAATTTTCATGTAAACTTTTTAAAATGGTTTTTTGTGGAAACATGTTCATAATTTTTTTTAAGTGATACTTTAATCACCTCTTCAATAAATGTAGATTTACTTTGTGATATCATTTAAAATGATTAAAATTATCCTTTTAATTTTTTGTAACAAATTATTAATCACAATATTGTAAATAACAAGGACAAGGATGATATTTTAAGCATATCGGTGGATTTATAAATTAATTTGTAACGCTCGTCACCTTTTTATGTACAAAAGAGACTTCTAGATATTTGAATACAATTAGTGTTGAGGAGCACATAAGGTATCTAAGCAAAAATAATTATTCTGAATTATCTAACCATTATTTTGGAAACAAATTCTTCCGTAGACATAAATAAAGGCTTAAAATTTTAATTCACAAATACAATAATTGGTTAACGATTTCAAAATTTTGAAAACTTTTTAACCTTCATATATTCATAACATTTTTATTATTTTGTTGCCTTGGTTTTTTCTTCATTTCGTTGAATTTCTACTTTAAAAAAAAAAACAAACGCAGTTTTATAATAATTCTGTTTAATTTATAAACTTTTATTTTTGTCTAGGTAATCATTATAAAGATAGCTGCCAATAATATGGGATAAAAAATGGATAATAATATTGACAAATCTTGAATTTGAGATATGATATCGATGAAAATGATATAAATTGAACTGGCCTCCTTAGCTAAGTTGGTTAAGCGGTTGCCCCGGATAGGTAGAGGTCCTGGGTTTGAGTCCCAGATGCGACTGAAATCTTTTTATTTTCTGTCGTTTTTTTCCGTTTTCGTGTTTCATTTTGGTTATGTTAATATTATTTTCTACAATGATTACATAAATATTTATTTATTGAAGTAGTGGTTTAAACAAAAAAAAGTTGTTTTATCTAATTTTACTATTTTAATACTTAATTATACTTTGTTCATATTCATAAAAATAAAAAATAAATTGCTGCAAATTCTTCTTTGTTTCATGATATTTTTTTCGCCTTTTTCAGGTAAGATTTGCAGAAGATTGTTCAATTGACAAGCTCCGGGTAAGTACATAATCTCTGAAAAAAAAAATTACAACCCTCGCTAGGCAACAAAAGCTAACATAACGTACAACAAAGCTGTTAGTTTTTCATGTTCCCTTCCTAAGCTTTCACGTATTGTAAAAAATAACAAAGAAATATTAAAAGCCAAAGTCTGAAAATCAAAAAGGTACCGAGTTCAACACTCGATAATGTGATAAATCAACCGGGAGTGGTAAACTTACTTTGAATCGCACGAAACTCAGACAAAGGTAAAGTATTTTTGTAGCAAAATAAACCTATTTTAGGACCGACAGACTGCGAGAATTATGTTGGGCTTCAATAAATATATTAATTTTTTAATTATTAATTATTTTTATTGAGATTTAAAAACCTCATTTTAAAATTTAATCATTGAAGAAAATAATTTTAACATATCCTAAATGAAACATGAAAACGGAAAAAGGGACAGAAAATAAAAAGATTTCAGTCGCATCTGGGAGTCGAACCCGGGATCTCTGCCTATCCGGGGCAACCGCTTAACTAACATAGCTAATGAGAACAGTTCAATTTATGTCATCTTCATCGATATCATATCTCAAATAAAGATAGCTGCCAATAATATGAGATTAAAAATGGAAAATGAAATTACAAATTTTGAATTTGAGATATGATATCGATGAAGATTACATAAATTGAACTGGTCTCATTTGCTAATTTGGTTGAGCGTTGCCCCGAATAGGCAGAGGATTTGGGTTCGAGTCCCAGATGCGACTGAAATTTTTTTTTTCCGTCCTTTTTTACCGGTTTTTTTCTTTCATTTAGGTTATGTTAATATTATTTTCTTGAATGATTAAATACATATTTTTATTTTCTTATTTTGTATCAAACACTATTTTGTATATTGACAATTGTTTGAGCGGTAAGGTCCGTCGATCCGGACTTTATTTTAAAACATATATATATTATGTGTCGCCATCTTCTTACAAATCATATTATATTAAATTCAATGTCGTTGGTGTAACTTCGAAACTTCGTAACTACCCGGGGGACCAAAAATGCCTTTTTGATGAAATACTATAAAATTTTATGGCACCTATCGCTAAGGGTTTTCACTTTTATTACGACTTCAAATATCTAAGAACAAAGACTTAGAATCCTCGCAACTTCTCCCATACATAAATTTGAATGTGTTTACCTCTAACGTCCTTTATAGTCATTTCACGTTGTCAAAAATTATCAAACACGCGCCAATCTGTATTTAATTCAGTCAAAATCTAACTCATTTTACAGAAATAGTTTTTTTATTATTTATGATTATTTGATGTGTACCCGGCAGAGCTCGGGATTATTTTAAAAATAAAGTTATAAAGTTGTGAATTGTTGTTTGTCGTTTGGATGCCATAATTGTTTTGAGAGCGAAAGTAATGCCTTGTAACGATTATTACTAACATACTTATGATATGTTTTCGATCTTTCACTTGTTTGTCATTTGTTTTAGTATTTATAAATGATCATTGCTTTTTAAACGTTCATGTATGTAAGTTTTGGGCATATCGGCTGTTTTATGTACTAAAATAAAATGAAATAAATATAATTACTATCTCTAAAAAAAGGATCAAAGAAATATTTATTTGATAAATTTATTTCATTCCTTTCATTTTTTCATAATATATCTAAATAATAAAGTTCTTAAGTAGGTACCTATTTGTGTTTTCTATTTTTAAAATATTCTATCCAAACAAATCTTCTTATTTTTAATATGTAATCTATGGCTAACCAGAGCGGTATATCGATGGTTTAACCTCAATACAACATGGCGTTTTCGATGTTTTCATACTAATTTTAAAACGTTATATTAGATTACAGCATATAGGTATAATAGCTTGGCATTAAAATGTAGACATTAATAAAGCGGACCTATTTTTTTTCATTACAATGGTAACAATTATGGCATTATAAACTACTCAATTGGTATTCGAATTTCTCAGTTCGTTTTAAGGAAACAATCTAAAACAACATAACTCGCTTTTATTTATGTTTTAAAAATTATTATTTTAAATACCTATTTACCGACTGAATTATTTTGGTAATAAATAGATTTGGGAATGTTGTCGTCATGTTTGGAGATTCCGTAATAGTGCTGAAACGAATTCTTAATTTACCTAATTTTTATTTTATTATTATAATTTATTTCACTTTATATTTAACAATTGTTACGTATCTAATTTGCTTATTTCAATTTTGATGAAGTGTTTTTTGTTGTTGTAATTTCACATGTGTTTGACTCATCCTTTACGATTTGTAAATCAATACCATTGCATACTTGCTCTACCATTGTTGTATAGCAAATACTTAAAACAACTGTAGTATTTCTTATTAATTTTATATATAAATAATTATTGTGATCTGTGGAATAGATTTGTTTTATTTTGAATTAACATCTAATGAATGTTTTTTTTTGATACATACTTTTTTTTTTTTTTTACAGTAACTCCACACAGGAGACCAAGGAGGAAATAATTTCCCTCAAGGCCTATATCATCTTTGGGGATGCTGTGTGGAGGATCTTTAGAGGATAGGAAGGAGTGAACTTGGGTCTTGAAGAGACCCATGTTATGGGATGGAGGAAACACAGAGGCCGGCAGATCATTCCACAGCCGAGCTGTTGAACACAAGAACGAGTCGTAGAAGCGACCCGTTCTCATGTGACAAATGTCAACCGTGTGCAAAAGTTGGGCGCGCGTTTGGCGCGTTTCCCGACTATGCACCGGTGCCGAAGGGACCAATGACGCTAGTTCCTCGGAGCATCTTCCATTAAAATACCGGTAGAACAAGTACGGCATTCCCACCCGACGTCTGTGCTCCAAAGATTGCAACCCATTTGTTAAGATAGGCGAATCTATCAAACGGACCGCCTGTTTCTGCACAGAGTCAAGGTTTTTTTTCAGATATTTTGGGACTCCCGACCAGAGGTGGCTGCCAAATTCTACAATGGGCGCACTTGCGATTTGTACAGGGTCAGCAGTTGTGTACTATTAAAGTATCTGCGGGCTCTGTACAATACGCCCAGCTTCTGAGAGGCTAACTTTACTCTGGCTTTGATGGAGCCCCATACCTGAGCTGGTCACTTAAGGTTACACCAAGCATATCAATGGAGGGCTTGTTGGGAAGATTGCTTCCATTAAAAGAGACTAGATTATCATTTCGATCCCTTTAGACGTAATCAGACATGATTGGGTCTTTGAAACATTAAATTCGACGAGGTTATTCTTACCCCAAGAGGAGACCCTCTCGAGGTAACCGTCCATTCTCTGCTTCAAAGCCCTCCAAGCCGTTGGAGTTTGTGTGCCCTTTTGGGGCTTGTCAAACAAAAAGCAATCATGGACTGTACTGTCATCCGCGTAACAATGGATTGGTGCACATGTCAAGAGGTCATTGATGTGCATCAAAAACAATGTCGGAGATAGAACCGATCCTTGTGGGACGCCAGCATTTATTGAATGCGAGGAAGAGATGAAACCATCAGCAACCGTCTGAATTGATCTCTCCCTCAAAAAGTCGGCAATCCACGTACACAAGGAAACGGGAAGTCCGTAAGAAGGCAGTTTGTTGACAAGTCCTCGGGGCCAAACCCGGTCAAAGGCCTTAGAAATGTCCAGTGAGACCGTTTGAATCTCACCATAACGTTCCAGGTACCGTCCCCAAACATGCGTCACATACGCGAGAAGATCACCGCACGAGCGGTTCCGTCGGAATCCGTACTGGCGGTCATTAATGATTTTGTTCTTCTCGAGGTATGTAAGCAGTTTGTCGTTGATCACACGTTGCATCACCTTGGACAGAACTGATGTGATCGCTATGGGGCGGTAGTTGGCCGGGTTGGAGCGGTCACCTTTCTTAGGTATAGGATGAATGACCGCTTTTTTCCAACCAGAGGGCACAGAGCCACATTTCAGGGACATTTTAAAGAGTTTAACATACATTTCAGAAATACAAAAATTCGTCTTTCCATGTAAAGTTTTAAATAAAAAATTGTCTTAGATTGTGATGCAGAATCATCTCCTTTCGGAAAGTACTACTAATTTCTGAAGACCGTTTGGTTAAAGTCACAAAAATGCATTTGAACCATTGTGCTTTTTTAAACTTACTCTAATATTCCTATGAGCCATCTTGGTGTTGTCATTTAAAGCATTTTAAGCGATCTTAATGCCCTCAATGACCGGTCAGTGGCTGAGTTGGCATCGCGTTTGGGTCTTACCCAGGCGTCGTGAGTTCAATTCCTCGTCCTCCATTAAGACACAAGCAACATTTTCCGCTTACTGTCAGGTTATTCGTAACCAGGTAAATTAAAAAAAAAAACTGTAAGTCTACTTGTAAATCTCAGACTGTATCTATTATCTTTCCATCAGTCGACTTGACTGGAGAAAATGAGAAAAGAATTTCATTGAAACTGCTTCCAGAATATTATTGCAAATCATCTACTTCTCCTTAAATCATTTCTCGATTGTTTTTTAAACGTAGAATTATTTTCGATATTAGAGAACACAAAAAAACGAAGGGATAACCTCGAGTTGCACTGTCAGAAAATATATTAAATTATACTAAACGTCCTTCCATCCAAGGAGCGCAGCTTCTTTAAGAGCTAACTGGATTACGTCAAGCGTGTAATAAACATCTCATTATTTCCTCGAGTTCTCCGATGTGATATGCATACGTTCCGAACGTTTCAATTTTATCATCTTGGATCGTTCTCCGACCTTTATTACTTCCTCACGTATCTCATAATATATGTCCACTGTGACCTCAACATTTTGAATCCATTTACAATACGTTTACCAAAATGCATTTAATGTTTCGACATTAATAAATGCATGTTAAACCAGTATGTTAATGCAATCAACACATTTTTTACTAATTTTCATAAATTGGATGCAACTTTTCACGTTGTTTTAAAGATTATAAAGATTTATTCAAATTACGAACATCGTACAAAAATCAAAACTTAAATTCAAAGCAGAAGTCTATGTGATCCATGAAAACTATCGAACACTGAAATCTGGCATTATGAAATGTGTACGGTTTTAGAGCAATTTTTGTCAAAATTTTGGCTATGAAGCTTTGAAATATGAAACTGAAAAGAAGTGATGCTGTCTGAATTTCTCCAAACAACTGTAACATCAAACTAGGATTTTTCATCATGAGCTATGGAACTAGGTTTTCAACAGTAAAAAAATACGTTAATATTGAAATTGTGTAAGGTATACCAGTGAGAATGAATTAAAAAAAAAAGAAAAGTCAAAGTTTTGAACATTACCCATTACAATAAAACTACCATTCAGCGGAGTAACGAAAGTCTATTAAAGTACTTGACGCGGAACCATCGCATCTTTCCTTTTCCCCCAACGCTCTGAGGGAATCATTTTGATTCTATTATTGAGTGCATCCTAATACAGCTGCTGCGGTGGGCGTTGTATTACGTGTGCTTCACACTCAACTGCTTCCAGGGATGCTCTCCGTGTCTGGTGAAACCACTGAACAAATAATCTCTAGAAGTGTGATCTGCCTCGTCAGTCACCAGGACAGTTTTGCTGCTATACACTCAACTACTTATAAGGATGCTCCCCACGTCTGGTAGAAAATAGAAAATCTCTAGTCTTATGCTTTATAGTTGTACTCTTTCCTCATTTACCGTAATATTTATAAGCTCTACACTCTAAATTAATGAATAATTAAAAACCCGTGGAAATCAAGTATTTGCGACAGTCAGTTTAATTGGAACTATCCTTTTATATCAATTTTTCTCTGAATTCTGCGGTGTCAGCATGGTCTGGTCCTCTGCTCCTACGCGTATTTCATGGATAACGATTTGAATGAAAACTGATCTAAAATTGAAGAAAATTGATAAAAAAAACAAACCTAACCTAAATTAATCTAACCTCACACAAACTTAACTAACTTGACCTAACCTAAACTAAACTAACCTGACATAACCTAAAATATTATTTTATCATATTCTGTTTTATCACTGTTCTGTTTTGTGGTTTACCGGCAAATTATATTGAATTTCACCACCTTCAGGCAATAAAAGTAATTGTTTTTTTCAAATTTCCTTTATCCCCTCCTTACGGTGCTAGGTAATTCCCCGAGCTCCGGCGCTGTACAACCAGTGTACAGAGAACACATTTAAAGTTTGGTAATTTTTAAGTTGGAAGAAAATGAAAATGAAAAGTTTACAGTTAACGTATGTAACGCATTTTGATTTAAATTAAAAGACAATTTGTTTGAATCCACTTTTATTTTTGTATTCGACGACTAGTTTCGATTCGATTGAATCATCTTCAGTACTTAAAATATAAAAAAACATTAAATAACAGGAGTGTGCATGTATATATATTTAGGTAAAAATGGGGAAAAATGAGATACAATATTAAGGGGGAGACAATAATATAACAATAGAAACATAATATAATATACATAATTATATAGGCGATGGGAAAACCACGAAAGACAAAGAAGGTAACAGAACGTCAAGTGAGGTGGTGGATTGTTTGAGGGGAGGGAGAGTTGGAGGGGAATGGAAATATGTCTAAATTTGGACTTTAAGTTATACTATGTATTTGAATACTAATAATTTTTACATATGTTTTTATTCCAGGGCTTCTAAGTAATTTATATATATTTTTATATGCACATAGACATACCTATATAACAGAAAAATATTGTTATTAAGTGCTAAAAATGAAAAAAAAAACATTGGCTAGGCATAAAACGCATGTTACGTCCATTACTGCCGGCAGACCGCCGGCTGATACCGATGACTGCGCAACGTGGCAGGGCGAACGAAACACCGCACCCCTCTCGTTCACAATGCAAGTTAGCAACGCACGCAGACATACGTATTTAATGATAAAACTGATTTTTCGAGTAAAATATGTTGCATTCAATGAAAACTTATATATTCGAAATTATTTTATCGTATACATAATTATATTGAGGAATGAATCCCTGAAATACAGTTTGGTATACTTACAGAGATATTGAAATAATTATATACACGTCGGTTGACAGCGCCGGTAAAGGTTTTTAAGAAAGAATTTTGATACGTTAGATCAATTTCACCCGGAGTAAGAGAAATCTGAGCATAATTCTGAAACACGGATACACCCACAAGTTCTCTCGGTGTTTTCTCTTCACTTGAGGGGGCGACACCTTCACTTGAGCTTAGTGGCTTTAAAATGAGGCAGGTTGCATTGTGTATGGGATTTAGAGAAGCTTGATGCATTCTACGGAATCCACTATATTTATGGTATTGATTAAGTTAAGTTAAATTCATGCTATTTGGGACCTTTCAACGCCATCTGCATCATGTTTCTTGCTCACACCAGAGAGGAATAATTCATTGAAATCTTTTTATAAACGCTTTCCTTCCTTGTTAAAGTAAGTCCGGTACGTCTCTTACATGGACACATTTCATTGTTTACATAATTACAGTTTTACAGTAAGAATAACGATTATGTTTAAACCCATTCATTCTTCAGACTTTGAGGCATCTCATCATACATTTTCAGTCCTCTATACATTAAGCAGTTCTGTGTTTCTGTTTTTCTCATATATCGTGATCTCTGATTCTATTTCCATTTCTGGTTTTATGATTACGTTTTATAATTAATATCATTATATTAAATAATCGTTAACTCATTCAATATTGTCATCAGTATAAAAAACTCTAAATAGTCAGTTTCTTATTTCAGCAGACAACCGTACAAATACCACAAACAAGATTCTGACGGACAATAAAACTTTCAATAGAAGAGCACAAACAAGCTCCCAGACATTTCGATAATATTATTTCTCATCACAGCTGAATTCTACGAACTACGAGCTACGAACTGCGACGTCTGAAGCCTCAAGTCTGTAGCTCGGTCTTGTAGTGGCTGGCGTAGGACGACCGCTAAATTGAATAAGATCCTTTATCCTTACACTACTTGTAACGTTATCCCTGAACTCGACTAGTAGTCACAAAGCGAGAATCTAACATTTCACACAATATCCAATTGCATCAGAGTTCATCTCATAACTCCAATGATTTATCTGCTACACTTGCTGTTAAAAGATATGTGATCTATTTTTAAATGTTTTTTCCAAACGAGCGAATGCAACGGTTAGCATTGTTAAAAGCAACACAAGTCTCATTGATTGCTAAGCATTTTGGGCTGTTGAATAAACGCCACAAAAGCATACAACTGAGCTTTTAAAATTACAAAACATTTATAAAGTAATCACGTAATTGTAATAAATTAATTTTATCGCATACCTTCATAAATAAAAATTATCTATATCATTTTTAGAGACAAAAAGTTATTTTTTAAGTTAATTAATGGTTCACAAAATATTGAAGTTAACGATGAATATTAAAAGTACAGATTTTTAAAATGTCTCATGGTTGATTTTAAGCTGAATATCCAAATAAAATTTTTAACTATATCAATTTTATCAATTTTATGAAACGGATAAAGTTGATTACGCCGTCTGATTTTAGACCGTGTTCTTTCAAACAAAATTATGAATTATGGTATTGACAGCCTGTAATTCTCGTCAAAATAAAATTATATGTACCGACTAGGAAAACACGACAAATTGCTACCCCTTTCTGCGACGATTTAAAAACAAACAGGTTCGTACACCTAAATCGTTGAGTAATTTTGGTCATAGATTTGAGAATGTTGTCGATGTATTTGGATATTCCGTATTCATTCTGAAACGAACTCTACATAAATATTTTCCTGAAATATACGAGTTTATCCATATTGAAAATTTGTCTATTTTTTATTTTATTTTTATAATTTATTTACCTTTATATTTCGCACTAATTACATAGGTATCTAATTTGCTAATGCTGTTTTTAATTTTTAAGAAGCGTTTTTTTTTGTAACTTCACATGTGTATAACCTAATACAACTATATTGTATTATTTTCACGTAAAAAATAAATAGATTAATGTATAATATATATGTCATTACGTTTGGTTACACTGTTTATATTGCCAACATAATGTCATATCTAATTTCAATTGGTTATGCTATATTAAATGCAATGAAAATCCAAATGAAATATTTATACATTATTAAGATATGCTTTGTTTAAATCACCATTTTTAATATATAAATATCTACATGTTTCAGAATCAAAGCTCCCCTCATCAGGATGAACAATATACATTCTATTTTTTTTCTTTTTATCTATACTTGTCATTATTTTTAGTATATTGATTATTCTGATGGGAGCTTTGCTTCTGAAACATGTAAATATTTATATATTAAAAAACAGTGGTTTAAACAAAGTAATTCTTATTAATTTATTAATTATGATGCCACAGAGTGATTATGCATCTTTTCAAGAAATTTTTAGGCTAACATTTCACGTCTTTCTCTGAAAAATCATGAAAAAATGTAATATATAACATTTTATGGCAACTCAAAGCGTTTCTCTCACTTAGTTTTTTATATCATATTTTACATTAACATGGCGAGCCCCTGGTTTTTTTTCATGGTTTAAGTCATTTCTAATGATGCTGCGAACGGGACATTCTAAAGGAGACGACGAACATACCACGGGTTATGAAGAAGGGAAAACACAAAGCTGGATATAATTCCACTGATTCCACAAAATTCTTGATTTACAACCAAAGTAAATGAATTCGAATTCAACAAATACTAGGTAATTTTTGGCATAAAAAAGTAACGTAATTTTATATTTCGTTTTACGGAATAATGACATCGTTGATTAATAGTATTTTCTTATAATTTAAATATAGCGCGGGACCTATCCGCGCACTTAAGGGAAATTCTCTGCTTTTAATTAGGCTTCAGAAAACATAATTTGCGAAAATTGACTTGTTCATCATTATCTAATCGAATTGATTGTTTTAGTATAAACATGAATCTTAAACAAGTAGTTCAAAGAAATATATGAAGAAGAATTTTTAAGCTGAGAAATCTTTGGCACATGGAAATAGGGAACTTCTAAATGGCTTGTTAGGTTGTGAAGCCGAAGAAATTTGGGAAGTAAAAATGGAAAAAAGAAAGAGGAAGAGGAGAAGTACCTGGATATTAAAATATAGTTATTGAAAATGTGGTCTCTCGCTGTTGATAGTACATTCCACTACCAACAAAAACGCAATTCGTTTCAACAGTAGGTAAAGGGGAAAAAATATATTACACGCCGGATTCATATCGGAATGACACGGATATTTTATTTCAAAGATTGATTGTCATAAAATAGAGTTCATTTCTAATAAACGTAATTAAGATTTTAGAAACCAGATTTTTTACACGTCTGAAAGTGAGCAGACATTGAGTTGTTTTCGACGCCGCTTCAAGCCAGAACGAATCATGCGCTTCGCGGGTTTGCAGACATTAGCGACTGGAAACTTAAAGATTGGCAGCAGAATTCAACAAAGACAGTTCAAAAGGTCGTGAGCTAGCGCAAACTTGTCGGTAAATAAAGAGGTCTCCGGAGACAAAGGACAGCGAGGTTGAATGAATTTAGAAAACAGTTTTCATTTTTATTTAATTGCATGCCACGATTTTTCGCATTATTTAGTTTGACATCATAACCACAGACGGAGTTGCAAATCTTAGACTAGGTTGCTCGGATAAAGGGCGTTTGATGAAAATATCAGCAGAACGACTACAGCACAGAATTCAGGCATTCCAGAGGGAGATTTTCTTTTAGTCGCTAGAAAACTCTGGTGATAACAAATGCCGCTGGCTGTATAAAGGAAAAGATCGAGGCCACAGAATGTAATTTTTTTTGGTACTTAATTTTTTCGGAATTTCTGTACAATTTAATTAAGGATCAATGACTCTTTGGTTCATGGCTCATGACCACTTACAATAAGTTGTGCAGTTGCAAACCTGCTCTGGATTATAGTTTTTTTATATGGAGATGGTCGCGAGGAACTGTTGGGAACATCTTGCGTACAAAAGTAATATATTTTTTTTTATTATTATTTTTTTTTAATATGAAATATCTACAAATTTCGAGGAAAATATTAATATTTTGTAAAAATAAAGATTCATTTTCTTACATATTTTTTATTATTCCAGGGAGTGGAGATTTTGGTGTAATCCCGCACATTCCACTTATTTATACATATTGTGCATAAGAAAATATTAAACAAAATACATAAAATTAAAAATACATTACGATAAAATACAATAAAAGTAATATTATTATGGTACACAAATAAAATAAAATAATCTAAACAGTTACGTAGGACGTGGTCCGAAGTGAGCTCGGGCCCATGGCTCATTCTACAGTGGCGCTTGGTGCTAGTAGGCTGCAGTTACCACCGTGTTGTTTGCGGTCATTTACTTATTTATTTATTTCCAATGTTATTTAATTTTAATATTTTTTTGGGGAAAATTTCACAGCAGTTTTTGGAACTCCACGACTCAAAAAACGTTTTTTCACACGTATTAAATTAAAACCTAACTTGAATACTTATTTGTGCTTACTTTTTATTTATTTTTTTATTATTTAATCCAATAACATATATTATTACGCTTTAAATAGACCAATTCCCCCATTATTTTCCTTATCATCCCATTCTACCTTATTTAGTAAGGTTTATTTTATTTTATTTCTTAGTTCTTAGTTTTGCCTAAGACGAAAGAAAATGTTCATTATTTAACGAATTTTCTGATATAACTGTACAACTGTTAGTTTCCTAAATAAAAAATAAAACTTTTAAATAAAGCCAAATTCATCGATTTCCAAAAATATTTAATTACCCTGTTTAAAAGTTATGAATTAACTTATTTTTTTGTAGTTTTTACAGTATGTTGCACATTACAATTATTGTATAATCAGAAGCAAGTATTTGTATTACAGTATATCTTTAAATTATAACATATGTGCAAAGTACATACATACATTATGTGTATATAAAAATAATTGATTTGTTGTAATACCTACACATTAACATTATTACAATGCATCAATTTTATATTTTTGAATGATCATAATTACAAAAAATAAAATGCAGCAACAGTAAAAAAATGTATAAAAACACAATTTAATTAATTTTCTGCCTTGTTGAGTTTCTTGAGGTGATATTTCAGATAATGGAGCTTTAGAAAGCACTGAATTATTATTGTCATTACTGACAGAGAAAATGTTTTCTTTGCAAAACGAATTTCATTAGTTTCCGAGAAGATTGCTAATCATTGCAGGACCTTTGTCTTTATAAATTGCAAAAAAATTCGTCGTGTCTCTTAATTTAATTTAGCGAAATGTGTTTGGTATTTTTAGGTGTTAATTATGACACATTTTTCACGAGACAAAGCCGAGAGTTGGTCTCGTGCGCAAACAATGTTGTAATAAACCAACCAGATTTTCAAATAAATTTCAAAAATTTTAATGAGCGGTGACATTAACGAACAAAGTGTTTTTTAGAAAAGTGTTAAAACGTGTGGCCCGGGAAGGAGTGGGGTGGTGGGATGGGAGGCTGGGGGATGAAAGCTCAGGAGGTATAAAATGGCATAAAGCAAGTGTGGGAGGGAGGTGTTCAGTGGTTGTTCGCGTTACCAATATTTCACGCTGTGTGAAGTGGAAATATCTATCTGATTCGATGCCCGTGGCTTCTGTGTTCTATGTTTTGGTACAGGGAGATAAAAAAATAAAATTTGATTTGGAATCGATAGCAAAACATTATGTTTTTGAAGAATGATTTGTTTTTAATTTTTCAGAGCGTGCAAAACACGAATCGTTTATCGAATTACGGGAAATTGAATTTTTTTGCTTTTGATGTAATAATAATAATTTTATATTACAAATTTTTCGAAATAATAATTCTATTATTGTATGAAGCTATCACTTTGCGGTTATCCATTACAATCAAACGAAACACTCAAACTTTGTTTACACCACATTTATTTTACACGCCTAATTGACACTCCGGTATATATAAACTAAATTGCAACGACTCTTCCTCAGTTATGTTACCCTGTATAAATCATTGCTGTCTCGCTGTTGGATTTGGCAGCCACCTCTGGTCTTGAGCAACAAAACATTTAGAAAAAACCATTGACTTTCTGCAGAAACTGGTGGTCTGTTTGGTAGATTCCCCTATTTTAACAAACGGATTGCAATCTTTGGAGCACAGGCATCATGTGAAAATGCTGTCCTTATCCTACCGGTATTTCAATAGAAGATGTTTTGAGAAACTGGCGTAATTGGCGGGTCGTTTGTACGACTCGTTCTTGAGTTCAACAACCCGGCTTTGGAATGATTTGCCGACTTGTGTTTCTTCCCTTCTACAGCATGAGCCCCTTCAAGACAAATGTTCACTCCACTCTCTTCTTAATACCCTCCGAACAGCATCCTAAAAGATAACACATTTCCTAAGGGAAATTATTTTCCTCCCCGTATAAAGTTAATGCAAAAAAAAGAAATTTAAGTATGACTTGTTTTTTGAACTGCCCGTAGTTCGGTTCACATGGCTGTTTGAACAGTGGTCACAAAGACTGCGCTTGTCGGCAAATTTCTGCTCCGAGTTAAAGTCTTACCAATTTACATACAAACTTTTGTTCCCGAACTTAAGGCTCTAGGAATTTAAATACAGAGATGTGTAAAAATGTTCTTGCGATGTTTTGTGGAGTTTTGCGGCTACCTCTAGGTGGTATCTGCTCATAGAGAAAAGGAATTTTACAAAGTTAAAAAAATTCAATTCTGTATTTAAAGCTACAAATTAGCTTTATTAACTATTTACCCACGTATACAAAGCGGAAATGGAAAACAAACTACGCTTCCCCATGGGATTACGGTGTATTCTTATTCATTATTATTCAGTAGGTAGTAGTTACTAGTGGTTACAAGCACTCTTTAAAAATGTGTTGTTAAGAACCAAATGAGAAAAACCTAAAAAGAAAAGGCGAATTTTAAATCCTGTGGAAATAATTGCGGCTGATATGAAAACAAAGCAAATCTAAAATTTCACTTTAATCGGACTGATGATGCCCCAGAAAACGGCTATCAAGTTCCTACCAAAACTAGGAAATTTCTCCATAGGATTAACAATTATTAACAATTTTTT
>JAHDVE020005833.1:0-143030 GCA_022606495.2 Halesus radiatus | reverse complement strand
ATCACCTTAAGAATCGTAAATGTTGTTTGCGCGATAGCATCTATTCTTACAGTGGATACAGTCTCTGAATACTAAGTACTGTGGCGCAATGCGCGTCCGTTGAAAATCATACAACGATTTATGTAACAAGAGGGAAAGCATCTGGTCAATCTGATGCGGGGGATATTTGGAATCAAATGTGGTGAGATGGTGTGAGATGTTGTTGGGATTGTTTTAGTTCGCTAGTGGCAACACAAATGATCGGCGGGTAAATTTTAATTCTAATATAATTTATTTATTTATGTTTTTTTTTTTTTTTTTTTCATATGAAGCGGTAAC
This sequence comes from Halesus radiatus, assembly GCA_022606495.2. Taxonomy (NCBI): domain Eukaryota; kingdom Metazoa; phylum Arthropoda; class Insecta; order Trichoptera; family Limnephilidae; genus Halesus; species Halesus radiatus. The sequence goes on along the minus strand of JAHDVE020005833.1, from coordinate 142,712 downwards.
TTGGTGATGTGACATTATAATTTAAAAAATAAAATAATAACTTTGTTTACATCACTTTTATTTATACTTTAGCCGACCGGGTTTCGCTACTACCGTAGCTTCTTCAGGGCAGTATACAACTAAACTATGAACTAAGATGCACATGTGTTATGGAATGATACAAACAGGCTAGTGAAGGGCCAAGGGTGGGAGATCAGCAGGTACCTGATGATCGGGAAGGGAATGTACTTTGTTTATTGGGAATAATTTAAAGATTGGACTTTTATTTAAATTTATTTGATTATTTATTAGTCTACTATTAGTGTTTTTGCTTTCCTTATTTCTAATGCTTCTAGGTTATCTAATCGAATGCCGGTTACATTTTTATGCAGTAAACTAGTGCCTGTATTTTTATCGAATCGCGTCGCGTAATGTTAATATCCGTGTAAAAGAACACTTAAGATGTCTAAATAATAAGGGTTTCTCCGAATTTGCTAACCATCTCTTAGAAACAGACCACACATTCGATAAAAATACTTGTATACTGCCCTGAAGAAGCTACGGTAGTAGCGAAACCCGGTCGGCTAAAGTATAAATAAAAGTGATGTAAAACAAAGTTATTGTTTTATTTTATAAATTATTTATTTATGATTAAATTATTAATTAGATGTAATTTAAAAATATGTTATGTAAATAGTTTAAGTTTTTTTTTTGTTTTAATAAAAAGAAAGACTTAGCAATAAATAGAAAGATACCGAGCTTCATTTCATTTGAATCGATCATTGATTGTGAGTAATCATTGTCTGTTAAAAAACCAGCGAAATTCTAATATTAAGCCAATATTTATTTTCTCGTTGATGAAGTCACGGTGTTGGGGAGAGTTACAGTAAATACTCTTTTATGAAAAACCCAAATACAACTGGAATGAAATTTAGATTCCTAAGCCGAAATAGGGACCAAATTTCACTAAATTCATAAATAAATTATTCATAAGACTCGCGGAGAAGGCTGTGGAAATTCGCCCCCCCCGATAACAGGTTATGCTTTTACATGCAAACTCTTTAAAACAATGAAACGTGAACTCGAAAACCTTATAGAGTATGGAGACGATTGTGTAGGTCTGGATGGACTGGACATGTAGAAATAATGCCAGAGCAAACCGAGGAAGAGTTGGATGAATTATGTAGAAAATAATCAGAACAGGACTGTAAAGAACTTTTATAGAAGAGGCCAAATCATCCCCTGATTTTTAGCGCCACGCTGATGACACCTGAATACATATAACATAAATGCAGGAAATTATATAGGTATTTAGGTTAAAAAACATTCAAATCCACCAAACTCGACCACAAAAATAAATTCATAAACTCACGGAGAAGGCTGCGGGATGTCCCCCTCGGATACCAGGAACAGATTGACGTTGTGCGGCTCCTCCACGATGGACCGCTTCCTGAGCTGCTCGGGCTCGGGCGAGGGATGCATGATCCAGTATGTATAGTTCCTCTCAGCCAAGCAGCTGGTGGCCGGCGGCTGGATGAAGCCGAGGGGCAGGGTGAATACTATCCACGCTGAGAGGGATGCCAACAGGAGTAGCTTTCCTTTCTGCCATCTGTAGAAAAACAATACATTTTACTGTGTATATTTGCTACCACTGTATCTTACAAATCACATCATTTCCTCCAGAAAGGAACGCCTCATGAATCTGCCTTAGTAAAAATTCTTTGCTTCTTCCATATTCATACCCGTCTTATGAATACATATTCTTCCGTTAGTCAAACTCCTGATAATACGAAATGGAATCGACTAATCGCTTGATCTTTTCTCCTAGAATGTTCTCATAATTTACCTCTACCACTAGTTACCCCAAGTGGCTCGCTACGTTTGATGAGTTAGCAGATACGTGGGGTGAGGTTTATCCTGGTATTGAGCAATCGCCTTGCGCCGTAGTGGGAAGGATGAATTCTTACATTACATCCGTCACCCACCCCACATACCTTATTTCCTTTACAGAACTTCTTCCTCATTTTTCTTAAAAAACCCCCAAAGAGCATCTCCAAATATTGATATAGGCCTTAAGGGAAATTATATTCTTCAGGGCTTTCTGCGTGTTTTAATGTAAAAAGAAATCTTTGTAATTGTGAATTTTTTTAAACGAAATATCTTCAAACACTTTGTTTTTCTTCATGACACCATTTTCGTCGTAATAGTGGAATAAAATAAACTATTGTGTATGATGAAATTAGACTTAAAACAATGTTAGTTATATGACATTGTTTTATTTATTTATATAACAGGGAAGGTAGAGTTTGTACAATACGTGTTTGTCGAAGTATCTGGAGTTTCTCACGAATGACGCATTTGAAATCATTATGCTATACGGGACTAAGGAATTATTCTGCAAAGCTAAGTTTTCTCAAGAATAACTCATTTAGAACATTTATGCCATCTTAGAAGGGCGTTTGAAATAAACGTTTTTAATAACTTGGATTTTCTCAATATTTCCTTTAGAAATCTTCCTAGATTCAAAAATAAGTAGGAAAAAACTATATTTATATTCAACTAACTGAAGTACCCTGCGTTGCCCGGGGTTATTAATAGTTTGGTTATTAATAACCCCTACTCCTACCCCTACTCATACTCCCACTCCCCTAATCCTACCCAGTAATTTACCTCTTATTTTGAACATCAAACGTGCAAAATTTGGCTAAAACAGGATTGAAGTGGTTTTTTTTAAATCTCATGTAGACAATGACCTGTGCAAGTGTGCAAAATTTCATCAAGTTATGAATAAAACTCTAGATCTGCATACAAAACAAACACACCGCCCGCCAGGAAGATTCTTCTTTATATAATAGAAGAAGAAGATAAATCTGTTTATATTGTATATATAGAAAGAAGATGTTGGTCATATGCAATACCAGAATCTTGCTCATACTCTAGTCCATGAGAGCCTCAGCCATGGCCCTATGGTAAATGCGGGCTCTCTTAGAGTACATTCTCTGTAGTCTGCATCTGCATATCGCATATCGCCGAGTCTTTTACCAGTGTATCATGTGGGCACAAGAACGGCGTACTACCCGAAATATCAATCATCCTTTTCTTGACTAAAATCATATCACATGTAGGAACTGTGATTATGGAATTAATTCACCGGCAACTTTTGTCAAGTGGCAATACTAACATGCGCTGTTTAAAGCATGGTTAAATTATGATATTTATTTGTTTTATTTTCCTGACTACATAAACGCACGTTAGAGAAAACCGCCAATATTAAGATTAAGTGAGTTTAGGTTAGATTTGGTTGGATTAGGTTTTGTTAGGTTTGGTTTGTTCTTTTTCACCATTGAACCATTGAAAACAACCTTCTAAGTATTCAATTTCGTACCTGTCAGCCAAGCTGCCCCAGAAAGGTGCGGACAGGAACTCCACGAAGGGCCTTGTCCCAATCAGTAGTCCGCACTGCCCGGCATTCATCCCCATCTGCTTGAAGTAAACCCCCATCAGAGGGAAAAGAGATCCAAAGGCGGAGTAGAAGAAGAAGTAGAACGTCTTGACCGTCAGAAGCTCCTGGTCCACGGCGCCGAACAGAAGTTCGATGACGTCAGAGCGACCCCTAATCTTGTGGGTGGCCTCTTTGGGTTGAGGATATCTGGAAGAAAGAAATAGACTCAAATTAAATAAATTTATAATTAACTCTTCATATATAAAGAAGGTTGATGGAAAAAAAATTATGCCTTAAAAATGAGACAATTTATCCTTGACAGAGACATATTTCTTGAGAAACTGAGAAAGGATTTTGAAGAGGATTTTAAGTACGTCTGCGTTTCTTATGTGACTCCTCACAAACCCCCTTCGGTACTGTGTGCAGCCAGGGGGACTATATGGCAATACCTATATGGTGGGTTACGAACCGGATTGTACGAAGGGATTTCATAATTTATTAATTGTTTTTGTTTTATTTTTTATAACTTATTGAAGTTTGTAAACCTCATTGTAATATTTTAATCATTGAAGAAGATAATATTAACACACCCCAAATGAACCACGAAACCGAAAAAACAACAGAAATTAAAAAGATTTCAGTCGCATCTGGGACTCGAACCCAGGACCTCTACCTATCCGGGGTAACCGCTTAACCAACTTAGCTAATGAGACCAGTTCAATTTACGCCATTTACACTGATATCATACTTCACGTTCAAGATTTGTTAATATTATCCTCCATTTTTATAAATCCCATATTATTGGCTGCTGTCCTTATGATGATTGCAATTGAGTTCTGGATGAAACTTTGCAATCATTGGAAGGATTTGGTAATGTATGTGTTGAAGGTACCCGGATCAAATAAGGGAGGAAATATGAATTACTCTAGCTCATGCAGCTTTACCAAACAACTTGTTGAAGAAAAGATTCATGCTTATCCTGCCATTAATGTAGATATTCATTCATTATGATAACGTGATTTCTTGAACTGTTAGTTGACTGTGAAGATATATAAAGTGTCTAAACCAAATCTAAATTAAATCATTTTGTGCTGTCTCACGAAAACCCAAATTTAATTATTTGTTCATTTGGGCGACTAGGTCAAAACAAACGATTCAATTAAAATCAAATTTCAAAATAAATTAACTCTTCACTCGAACGTAATTAATTGCTCCAATTTACTTTCAAATTTGCAGGAAAGCTTTAGGCATAAAGCTGGGTTTGCTTGAAAATAAAATTATTTAACAAAATTTTGGTATCAGTTCTGAATACATTATATATTACATATTTTTAAAAAGCATTTACTTTGTATCTTGCCAAAAATTATAATATAAACACAAATTTGTTTTGAACCACTTCAATTTATTTATTTATTGTATTGTATTATATACGCCCCATGTGGGCTTTAACATATATGGTTAGTTATAATAAAATAACGAACAAATACAGGAATAAAATAGTGTAAGTACCATTCCAAGTAATTAGCTACAGAGGCAAATATCAAAGTTATCTTGAATTCATTTATAAATGAATCAGTTATCTTTCTGTTCCATGTTATCCAATTATTCGGTAAATATCAAAAAGTGACTATTTAATAAAGTGATAATACTGGTATAAATCATAATATTACATTGACTTCTTTTGTAATATATATTCTGCGCATTTGTTGATTGCAACGGTTAGCTGTTTTTCGTTATAAAATTGGGTCAACTTCTCCCAAGATATCTGATTTCTCGCTAACCTTTCTTGACCCATTTCCACAATAAGAAATAATCCAAGAACGTAGAAAAATAAGTACATTTATATTTGAAAACATTGGGAAACATTTTTCTGGGAAAGAGAATAGTGTGTACCGATATTAACAGATGCTTGTATCTCTTTGAACATAGTAAAAAAATAAGCTTTTTTCAGGTCCTCGTTTCTTTTGAGTTTACAGCATTTTGTTAAGATAATTTTTTCTGTTAATCTCAATATCTAAGTAGAAAAAACGTAGTGAAATACGTATTTGTGGAATAGGCTTTACGTTTTTCCCATTAAAAATCATATTCATGACCTACGTGGAAATTCAGTAAAAAAACCATTGATTTAGCAAGAGCAAATAAATATCACAATTAAATTAATTTAGGATATTTAACACAATGTAGTATTTAAAATAATGTACATGTTGCATTAGCTAAGTAAATATATCTTAAAGTGGACTGAATGCAGTAGAAATGAGATTTCTTAGGCGAATGTTTGATAAAACTATGTATGAACGTGTAAAAATTGTTGAGATTAACGAAGAATGCAAGGTGTACGAATGTAAGCGTAACGAATAAGATTGAGAAAGGGAAGCTTAGATGGTTTGGGCATGTAGAGCGAATGAACTAAGAAAGGGGATTAAGGAGAATATACGATGCAGATGTGAATGGAAGATGAAGCCCGAGGAAGGCATGGCACGATTAAATGAGAAAAAAAACTTTAATCAGGCAGAATAACAGAAGAGAATATATGAAAAAGAATGAAGCAAGAAGTGTATGCCAAGATCGAGCTATTTGGCGGTCCGTCCTCTCTGAGATACGATGTGATGGTTAGTTAGTTAGTTATATATTTACTCGCTTACTAACTAACCTTTTTTTACCCTTCTTCTTCAAGAGCCTTATAAAATTCTTCAATTTTATCGTTCCCTAGACATATTGGCCCTGTTTTTTCCCATATTAAACCTATTTTGCTTACGCCAACAAAACTACGCTCGTCTGATCAATCGTTTTGAAGGGGAAAAAAGCAGATTCAAGCCACGATTCATCTTTTAATAATGGGAATCATCTCGGGAATTTAATATGTTCTGGATAAAAGCTTACTCAGTAATTTCTTCAGCATTTTTTCGCGTAAGTTCTTCTTCGAGCTAGTTTCTGTGCGAAATGCATGATTATTTTACGCGATAATGATATAAAGATTCACAGTATTCATACTAATGAAGTGTCAATTTTCATTTTATGATTGATAAAATGGTTTTGACATTCAAAAAAATTGATATGATAATACGCTATACATTATGTGGCTTGTCATGATTTAAGCAAGTAAAACATTTCGTTATTTTAATCGTCAAAATTATTTTCATAAAGAGACCAATAATAATGATAATTAAATGATTTGTATAGCGCCGTTTTTGTGAAAAATCACCTCAAGGGCGCTGTACAAATATTACTTCCTATTCTTTAACTAATTATGTACAGACAGATACAGAAAAACATACTTACCTGGCAGGTCGCTTCAGATGAACACAGTTTTATTAGAAAATTTTAGTATAGAGATGAAAGTTTTACAGTTGCTATTTTATCCTCCTTTCCTATTGATGTTACATTTATTAGAAGATTGGTGGCACAAGAAGAGTTGGAATTTATTGAAATATTTATAATTTTTAGGACTGGACCTTAAAAAGCGTAAGAAGCTTTTAATAGATATTAACATTTTGTATTTACTTTTACACTTTTAGTTATTTACAGTGTGGCTGTGGACGCATTTGCGCACCGATGGGTGAATCTTTAAACTTTTTCTATTTAATGACTTTAGGTCAACACTAACTGGCTGGCCTAGCTAAGCAATTTACGGCTGCATTTCTTCAATTTATGGATACGATTGTCTGAAAAGATGAGTTTTATAACGCTTATAGGAATAATCCTTCCTTCTTCAGGACGACGGGAATAGGAAACCGGTTAACGCAATGGTGGAAATACATTTAGTTGAGTAAAACAAATCATTTGCTTCAATTACTTGTTATGTGTATGTGCTAAAATATGTTGTGAATGACACACTGATTTATTTTGGAACGGTCTTCATTCATATTAGCTTTTTTTTTTAATGTTAGAACCACACAAGAGTCCCTGCTTCGCCAGAGGGGTATGTTGTGAGGCTGAAGGTAATGAGGAGGAGAAGGAGATGGGAAGAATAAGGTTGGTAAAGTACCTGGCTATTCGAATCTGGTTAACAAACAAGGCTAAAATCATGTGAAGCGTGCCGGGATTTGAACCCGCTATCGCCGGATTCGTGGCCGAGGATCGTAATAACTCAACCACGGAGAACGTCAAAACGCTACAACACTAATAACATCTCACCGTGTTACGACATATTCCTTTACAGACAGACTATTACAACAGACCCCTTTACAACTTACTCGTGATAAGTGTATTGGAGTCGAACTTTTTATTTATTATCTGCGCCCCGTATAAAGCAACATACATTTTGAACATTGAAATAATTCGTAAAAATATTGTACATTTTTATCGCCTCCATGGGACGTATCCTTCTTCACATATATTCATCTCATTTTATTCTAGGCATGACTTTGGAGTTTCAGACTCGAGGACGTCGACACAACTTGTATTATCGAGCGAGTTCGTCAAATCTGTACCCGAACTCGCCTGTGGGGAGAGCGACCCGCTCTCTGAATACGATGGATGACAAATTCGGCGTATACTTCGGGGTTATGAATGGTTTGAGGTTGTGTTGTGTTGCCCCTACTCCTACCCCTACTCCTACCCCTACCCCTACCCCTACTCATACCTCTACCCCTACCCCTACCCCTACCCCTACCCCTACCCCTACCACTACCCGTACCCCTACCCCAACCCCTACCCCAAGGCCTACCATCCACCCCTACCCACATCCCTACCCCAAACTTACTCCCACCCTTTCCACAACCCCTACCCCCCAAACTTACCCCCTACCCCTACCCATACTCCTACCCCTACCCCTACCCCTACCCTACACCTATCATTACCCCTACCCCTACCTCTACCCATAACCATGCACAGCAATTTTCGTTTATTCTGAACGTTAAGTGTCAATAATATTATCAAGATGTACCAAAAGTTTACTTTAATGGGTGGGAAAGGAGGAAAGGGGGTAGTTTTTAGAAATTTCATTACAGTAGGCAGTGACCTTCCTCTTATTTCGAAAGCCAAGTGTGCAAAATTTTATCAGTCTCGGAATAAAACTGTAGATTTGTAAATAAAACAAACAATCGAACATCGCCTGCCGGAAATATTCTTCTTTATATAATAGGTTAAGTAATGTTAGAATACCAAGGTACCTACCTACATGAATAAAATAAAACATGAAGTAAAAAAGTTAATTTACAAAATTTTATATATTGCATCAAATCAATATGTCCTCCGACCCAGATGCTAAAATTACCTATCCTAAATTTAGCCAAATGATTTGGCGATGTGACCTATCATTTGATATGTATGACTTTAAATCCAGCTTCGTGTTTAACTCTTTCTTTTCATCCAAATTGAAAAGAACTCGTGCATTATATATAAATACATTTTTTTTTATTAAAAACCTTTGTGAATATCTTCCACTTTTTTCTTTCAGACCGGACCGGTTTTACCCTATCACGAGCATCTTCAAACTGGTTCAATTTAAACTAAATCTATGATACATATAGAATAGCAGTCATAAATGCGAGGAAACGGCGTGATGGTTAATTAGTTAGTTAATTCATTACCATTGTCTATGAAGTGTTCATTTCGTTTGAATTTCAAGTTCAACTGCATACAACTAACGTTGCATTTGAATTCAGATAACGTCTTAGAACAGGTAAACTCCATCTATATGTATTACATTTATTTATAAGAGGTAGATCGGATCATTGAAATGTAAATGAGAGTACCCAGTAAAAAGACATCAGTCTTTATGGAAATGCATTTAGCAATTAAAACAGCATAACAAATAAAATTTTATTCTGAAATTAAACATTTCCCAGTATTAATTTTCTTCATAAACCAATTTACGTTAAATTTTCTTTTTAAAATTCCACTTATTGCATGGAGAATCTTAATGCTCAGCGAAAACCGTTCATGAAAATGCTTGTCCTTGATTTGGCTTAACTTTAACACGCAAATAAGTACCAATATGACTTTGACTAAAGCTGTATCAGAATGATAAAATAATTTAAAAGAAAAATTACAGTGAAAATGTAAAAACGATTTATAGCTGTCATTTTGAATTTGATGCTGAGAGGATTGCGGAAACTCGTTTTTTTAGGCGCATGAAATATCGAATTTAAATAAAAAAATGGTTTATTTATTTCTTAAATACTTTTATCGAAGTATTTTGTCTGCTTTATTAATTATGTATTAAATCGAGAGTTCAAACGGTAATGTACATGATCTCTGATGAATCATAACATACGGGATGGTGTAATCTCATTTTGAATGCGATCTATGTTGTGGATTTACTAACCTTGTCGGATCCACTTCTCCGGCAGCTTCAGGGTCTACCATAGGCCTTATCGAAGGTCCTGGAGGAGGCCTTTGCTGGCCCCCATACCCTCCGTACTCGTCCATCTCAGATCCGCCTTGCTGCATCCTTAAGTCCTCAAATCAGGTTCCAAAACACCCCGCGAAGCCTCACACGAATCCCGCAAATACCCTGTTACACAGTACCCGTTAAATCTACCGCATTTATTATTAATTTAACTCTAGAATCTTAAGTATTAAAGATGGGGTATTGATGCGTTTTGTCACTTCTGCGGGAAGTGTTGTGTGCAGAGTTGATGATTCGGTACTCTAATACATGGGATCGATTCGAGCGGCTGGGAGAAAATTGGATCAATAAGGCGGGGGAAGTGCGCGTGCGCCGAAAGCGACATCTAGCTCAGATTAGCGGAAACACACGAAGGTTTCCGATCGGGAAACGAGGAAAATAACCGGGAAAATAACGCTGTTTGATTTGTAAGTGGATTCTTGTTTGAACGCGGGTTATATTTTCCGCGATACAAGGTGACATGCGGAATATAATTTTATTAAGAGCTTTGATATTATTCTACAAATAATCACAAAAAACATATCGTAATAGAAACAATTTGATGAATAAATCTTGGTTATATTGTCTCAAATACGTTTGAATGATGAATATGTTTTTTTTTTGTAATTACATATGTCCCTAATTCTTCCTGTAAATTTACGGGTTCAAATTAACCCTGTTAGTTGGCAAAAATACGTCATGGTAGGGTTTAATGTAGCAGTTAATAATATTTACGAATCATAATTTTATATGAGGTTTTTTTAATCTTTGAATTTTTGTTTTCGTCGCCGCGGCAACAAATCAAATATTTTGAAATTCAAACACGAACATTTAACCCCAAGACATATTGTACAGAACTTTTCACTGGCATTACTTGTTCATTTTACTCGATCCACCCATCTGCTAGCAATTCTACTTACCTACCGATCATTACAGATTTTTATGTAAATACAAGAATATCGCCAAACCTTCGTTGAATAATTTGGCGGCCTCTGTGTTTTCTCCCTCATACAACACGGGTCTCTTCAAGACCTAGGTTTGGTCCTTCTTTTCCGCAAAAAGACATTTGCAAAAATGACATAGAGTGAAATCATTTCCCCAGGACCTCCTGTGTGTAGTAAAAATAAGTTTAAAATATATTTATTAAAAAATACAGACCACCCAGCAAAATGAAATGCTGCATATTTTAAACACAAAGAAATCATGTAATTTTTTAGATGAATTTATTTACTCATTTTTAAATATGATTTTTTTTTCTTAATATCGTATAAAGGAATCGAACGAATTCTTAATTTCAACTTGGTGGGAGATCAACAATCATGGTACGAACTTTTGTGCAAAACACTATAAAATATTTATATTTAACGGACTGGCACCATCATCCTTGACTGATATCGGGGTATGGGACAATCTTGCTCAGAGGCAACTCACGCTCAAATCTTATGCGTCGAACAGACTGGTTGAACCCTCTCTTACGAATGCTGCTAAATTTGGGGACAGAGCTTTCAATTATTTCCAATTTTGAAACTGCCATTCATTTTTTTAAACCTTAGTAACTACCTTCAACATGTTTATTTTCTACCGGACCGTAGAAAATTCTATTTTCACCTATCACGGGCATCTTCAGACTGGTTCTGAGAGCTTTCAATGTACTGGGTCCATATTCTTGAAATGACCTTCCATTTGGTTTGAGCTCAGAAAGCAAGTTTGAAATCTTGAATAAAAATATGAACATGTCCTTTTAGAAGGCGCTACCGACCCACAATTGGAATAAAAACACTTCATGATTTTCCACATAATTATAAAATATTTCGTTTATGTAGAGCTGGCCGTAAAACGCTTTCCAAAAAATTATATCGCACTCACATACTTAATACAGAAAAATCTATTCCTTCAGATATCAAACACTTTTTTCAAACACATTAATATACTAAGAAAAAATAAACCAATTCTGCCAACATCCATGTATATCGAGTGAAAAAGCAGCAATGACACTAAAGAAATTGGCAACTTGTTTGACGATTTTTTCAAAAGTGTATACGAAAATGACATCCCAAATGATCACATTCCACCCTTTCATCCAAAGGATTCTGTCCACATTCTTCCTCTACACATAAACGTCTCTGATGTTATACGCAAAATAAAGGCACTTGACATAAAGAAAAAAGCGGGTCCAGACAAAATTATTCCAACTTTTCTAATAAACCGTTTATCAATATTATCCAAGCAACTTTGTCAGATATTTAACCTATCGCTAAATACTGTCTGTTTCCCAGATCTGTCTGCTTCCCAGATCTATGGAAAATAAGTTAACTGACACCTGTATTAAAAAAGGGTGATATTCATGATATCACTAATTACCGACCCATTTGTATGCTAACCATAATCCCCAAAGTTTTTAAAATACTTTTACTTCAATAATACGGAATTTGCTCAAAATAAACATATAATCCTACGCAATAAACTTTGCAAATTAGGCATAGAGAATAAATTATTAGAGTGGATAAAGAGCTACCTTAATAGAATTCTTCGAGTAATAATCAATTCTAACATGGTTAATATAAATTCGTGGCTGCAAGTGGTGTACCGCAAGGTTCACATTTAGGCCCAATACTTTTTTTTATTGTTTATTAATGATACTAAAATTGTTATTGTGCTGCTTTTCGCCGTCCATTTAAAACTGTTCACTACCTAATAAAAACTATTAAAAAAAATCACATTCAATTAAATTTTAATAAAATACAAGATTGATGTAAACCCAATAAACTTTTTTCAAACATTGGCAAATGCCTTGCAATCAATTTTTTTAGAATAAATCATTCTTTGAACTTTCAATTTAAAATCAACATTATTCCTCTGTCAACGAAATTAATGATCTTGGCATTGTTGTCGATTCTAAATTTATTTTCTTTCACTTATCAATTCAATAACTAATAAAGGTTTTCAAATGCTGGACTTCATTCTTCGAAATGTCAGGAATATGTCAATACCTAAATTATGACACTCTTCCTTAGTTCCAAGTCAAATCGAATATAATTCTCCAATATAGTCCCCTCACTATGAAATCCACTCCGATTTCATTGAAAAGATTCAACATAAATTTCTAAGATATGTTCACTATAAACACGGATTACCTATTGAAATTATAAATTACAATTAATGAAAGGATTAAATATATTAAATCTCTCAGATAGACGACTTGTTTCTGGGTTAACTTTTTTTTAAAATTATTAATAGTATTATTTACAGCCCTGATTTAGTTAGTCTAGTTAATTTTGATATTCGAATTAGAACTACTCGATCAAAAATGTTATTCCATTATAACAATAATTTCAGGACTGAGTCATTCAAAAACTCACTTGCACCTAGACTTCGCGCTGAAGAAGATAAGTTCAATTGTATGGAATGCAAATACAAAAAAAAGTATAATGGCATACATCCTCAACAATTATTCACAAGATACGTGTCCAGAGCATAAGTATGAGTTAATATGCTGTGTGTTTTGTACTCGTATATTCCCCTTTGTGGCAAATTATGTAGAATTATACATACACAATGTTATTGCTGAATTTGTTTGCGAGACATATTAAATATTTAGTTTTTTGTATTTCGTGAAAACGATCAATTTTATCGATGTAACTACTATATTATATTTTAAACCCGTGTCATTTCTAAAATTTAAAATTATAACAAAATATGTAAAAATATATATATACAATTTAATAAATAAATAAATAATGTACACGTAAAAAAGATAACAATGCTTTATAAAATATTAGTTTCATATTTATTAAAAAATCATTTTACAATCGTATATTTAATTTCCTATTAAGTATGCGTATTCTAAATTTACATTATTTATATTTACAAGTGAATTGATATGATAATTCTATTTAAATCAAGGTTTTTAGTCCTTTGACACATTTTTTTAATAATATTTGCCAGTCACTTAAGTCATACAAATTATGCTTTGATAGTTAGAAGGAACTTTTGATTGGTTCTCGATTATCATCAGATAATACAATTAATTGCAATTAATTGATTGAATAGTTAAACGCCCAAGAAATTCATCCACAGATTAAAGTGTTCGACGTTTATCAATTGCTTACCGAGGTTTTTTGTTGTTAAATATTTACAAATTTTATTTTTATTTTACAATCAACAAACTTCCTACTTTTATGGATGTGAGTTTTAAACACTCTCCAATAAAGTAATAATATTTGCCTTATGTAAGTAATGATAATAATTGTTATATTTAATATTTGTCTATCTATCTTGCGTTAACCTAAAAAGCACCTTAGATTTTTCGTACATGAAATCGACATCGAAATAAAAAATAAAAAATCAAATGTTTTTTTTGGAATGTGTTTTTTTCTGGAAATTTAAAAAAATGCCCATTCGAAAAGATACAGCCAAAAAATTGTGCTTTTCAGACACATAAATGCATTCCTTACATTTCATTATCTTATGGTGTTCACATTTTTTAAATAGACAATTGTCAGGATATACGTAACTAATTGCGTTCAAATAATGCATTGTGAGAATGATTTACGATCTATATAAAAATTTTATAAACACAAAATTTGAAAGAAAGACACTTTGAAAAATTTTGCGGGCAAAAAGATACAGGAAGAATTTTTATTTAAGCTATTTTAATTTTTTTTTTTTTTTTTTGGCTTTGCCTGATTTTATTTTTCAATCATAATAAAATGTCTTCGTGGCCTGACTAGTGTCATAAGTCTTCTTAAATTAACCTACTAAGTAATTAATATATTAAATTAAATTACATATTATAAAAACACAGTTTTATCAGTGTTATAAAATTAACAACAGGATAATTAAATTAATTAATCATCCAAAAAAGGATGAATTTACACGAAATTAAAATATATTAGCTATTAAAAAAAAATCTTCCAAAGCAGAAGATTGAGAATACGATCACCCATATTCAAAGAAAATCCTGAAAAAAAAATCACACTTTTTAAAAATATCACTTTAGTCATACAAATTCAAATGTGACGCAAATAATAATTACAGATAAAAGTGAACTTGATTTTTTTTTAATGTTTAAATACATCTATTTTATCAAATTAATCCAAACCCTGTTTGCCTTATATGTACCTACTGAAGATTTTTTTTAAATATTCTAAAATTTTTGCATTGAAACATTAAAAAAAAAAAAAATTATTTAAGAAATTACTTCATGAAATTTACATAAATTCTTACAAAAAAAAAACCTTAATATTATGTAGGAACAAACGCATATTGCTAAAACAGAGTATTTTCATTCAAATGTTTAATAAGTTGATATGATTATAACTTGTAGGTTTTATTGTATTGGTTGAATTAGGAATAAATTACCATTTGTCGATTTCAAATCGGACTATATATATTTAAAATCAGTAATAATCATAATATTCTCTATTTATTTTTCAGAAATATATGTTTCCATCCCTCGAGACCGCCGCCGTATTTAATGTTCATTAAAATCCTTGCTTAGTATAAAATAGAGCTAGCAAAAACAATTAAAACGATTTACGTATAATATTCATACGTATTTCAAAAAATCTCGTCGACTTTTTATGCTATCATTATTATAAATGTTTATATAAATTATTTGAGGATGTACTAATAGACATTTTTACGCCACATTTTAAATTTATATAATTCAAAAAACAAACAAGGCGATTTAACACAAAACAAAAAGGTAGATTATTGATAATAATTGACATTTTGAACGAATTCAACAATAGCGTACCTACTCTCAATTTAACGAATTCTTAGTATACTGTAAGTGTAGAAATATGTTTTTCGTGTAAGTGTGTATAATAAAAAATGACTTATTTTAACTGGCTGTTTCTATATTCAAATATCTCGGTAAAGTATCTTCTCTGTTAGCTGTCAATATTTCCATGTAACACTGGTTAATATATCAATGAGTTTTTTGTAACTTTTTAGAAAATGTATATCTTTTTCCTCGTAGCTCTGCACTTGGCACTTTCACCCTTTACAAAATATGTATTGTGTCAAAGATCAATATGGACTATTCACACAGGTCCAGACTTCTTGGGTGCGGGTTCTCTTTCATTTTCCCACTTCGAAACCATTGCGAGAGGGTAGCAGAGGAACGCGGAGAATGTGTAAAGTCCTCCAGCGATGTAGAATGATGCATCGTAGCTGCCAGTGTAGTCCATGCACACACCTAAAATTAGAAAAAGAATTAATGTTATTTTATAAGCTCCAAGAAACATTTGAATAAGCCTATTATGGACATTAAAGTACCGGATGGTGTCATGCGATTTCCGTGATGACGGATATAAAACAAGAAAATCTTCCTATATACACCCGGTTTACATCAGGTCGAATTTAGCTTAAAATAGCATTTCTGTAAATAGGATTGCGTAGAAATAATTAAAGCATAAGTGTAAATATTAGATTCTTCTATTCACAATTATTTAACTATGGAAATAAAGAAAGCAAACTCATCATACCCGCAATAGGCGCTCCGATAATAGCTGCAAACCCTTGGAACATCATAAGAAGACCAAAAGCGTTGGTCAGTTTCTCCAATCCCATCATCTCTACAACAATAATGGACCTCAGTGACGCGAAGCAAGCTGCAAAGGCAAAAAGTTGATATTTTAAAATATACCCACATGTATATGTAACTCAATCGACTTCAAATTTTATGCTAAAACCCCTAGATTAAGTAATTACTAAACATTTTTACACTCACCAATTGATAATCCAAATATGACGCAGTATGCGAACTGGTATCCAGCAGCATAGCTCAGTCCGCTGAACATTGTTGCTAGTCCACCAATCGTGATGGCAAAGTTGTTAATCCACAGGGCATTTACTCCTTCAATTGACGACAAAATTCCGCACAGGACCCTGCCGATTGTGTTGGCGATACCAATCACACTCACCAGCCACAAGGCCTGGCTTTCTGGCATGCCTTCACTCATGGCCCTCTTGGTCACATAAATGATGGGAGCAAAGAATCCCATCATGGAAAATAATCCACTCAGAGCGAGCAGCATGAATGATGGAGACTTCAAAAGGCTGAAATCTAACATGGTGACCAGAGTTCTCTTGACAGCTTCTGGGCAAAGTGTGCATGAAGAGTTTTCCTCTTCGGCGACATCTTCCACTGTTGGCAAATGTGTAACAGACATATGGTACCCTATGGATGTATGACTTTGATACTGGGGAATTTTCTTTAAGCTACCGCCGAAGAAGATATCTTCACGGTACATGGGGCGAGATACTTTGGGAGCTTCTCCTGTCAGAGTTCCTCTTCTGCTTCGATTGTGTTCTTTGGGATAACGTCCAGTCAACGTGTGTCTCCTTTCTCCATTGCTGCTATCTTCATTCACTAATACTGTTACTTTCTGACCATCTGTAATCAATGGAGCGAGATTCTCATTCATGGAGTCGTCAACGGTTTCATCTTTCTCGTTGACTGGATCGGGTAGGTTCTTCGATGGCTTAGAGTGGCCATTCGTAACATGAGATTTTATTACAGCAGAATTGGCTGATGATCTTCTCATCTCCAGATCTGTTAAACTTTTCTTGAAGATCTCGGCGGCTGTAGGGTACGTTGGGTTTGGAGCCACTCCCATCCATGTGTGTGGGGTAGTTTTGTTTTGCATTTCTATTGGGAACAGGAAACTTTGATCTAGTTTTTTCCCCATAAGCTTTTCCATTTCTTCCTTAGTATCTTTAACACTTTCGTGGGTAGATGAATTGGGCAATGTTACTTTCGTGGGTTTCAGTGGCCTGAACATAGTTCCGAACAAGATGCAGTTCAAGATCAAACCTGTAAATCATAAAATTACTTTGAATAAATCGCATATGTGAAATGTCTACTTAGTTAAATATTTGTCAAGAATTAATTAGATGCCTGAATTTTTACTTAAATCTCGTAATTACCTGCGAGTATAAGAATTGTTCCCCTCCAACCAAATTGCTTGATGAGCTCAGAAGTGATTGGAGCAAATAAGAAGGTTCCCACTCCGGAACCACACATGGAAATACCAGTGGCCAGAGCCCTCCATCTCTCGAAATAGAATCCAACTGTGATTACAGCTGGAATGTAGATCATCGATAATCCGACCCCTGCAAACATACAAAAATATGAGTCACTTAACACAAATCTTCTTCATCATCCAGGTGCTTCGTTAAGTGTGGGATTTGGCTTCTGTTCAAATGATTTACATCGATTTTAATCCTCGGGCCTTCCCATTCTATTATAATCTTCCACTCAGTCTACTTCTTGATCGATCCTACTAAGGGCCGTTTTCACTGAAGAACCCACTTCAAGATTTTCAAAATCCTATCATCTTACAACCTTTCCACATAGAGTGACATAGCAGTTTTTGGGACCATCATAATCTTGCGATAGTTTGACAAATCTGCTTTTTCTTCTCAAAAATTATTATATAACTGAGGACTCCAGAATATTTTTCTCTGGATCTTATTTCTTGATCACCATAGGATACTTTGCCTAAATGAATATATGCAATTTCTGGAAGAAATATTTCTGTTACAAAGTTATGTTTAAAAAAATATCATTCTTACCTCCCATGACTCCGAAGACAAGATAGAGATAGGCCACGGAATTGGCAAAATAGGAAAGTCCAAAGGCAATAGAGCTCACGATGGCTCCCATCATGGTGACGCTCCGGAAGCCATATCGGTTGGCAAGGGCACTCACAAAGGGTCCTGCCAACAGATAAAATCCTGAGAGCAAGGAACTCACAAATGCCACCTTAGCTTCAGACACCTAAAATCAAACAATATCTAGATTAATAAATCAATATCAGAGAAAGGATCCAGGAAGAATGTACCTAACAACGTACTTTCTTCGTGTTGCCAAAAAATGGTTTTATTTTCCACATAGGAATTGTGAATAATAAAACCGTCCCGATCAAATGAGGTGTGGGAATTCGAAACGTCGGAGTTTTGGATTTCTGATCTTTCATTTTGAATAGATCTAGTAATGTAAAATCTAGATTCCAATACCTTGCATTATTTTTCTTGTAAATGTAAAACTATTTCTCAAATCGGAGACATTTTCATGCTGGCCTTCAGAGGAATCAAAAGCAATAACACATTGTAATTTCGAATATAAAAAATATCAATAAATGAATTAAAAATTACTTTGTAATCACCACTTTATTAATATATACATATCATATATATACATATACAATCCGTCTGGCGCAGCTGCCGGCGGCGTTTTATTTCGCTCTTACTGTATCTTAAATATATTCGGAAGTTCTTAATTTTTCTGGTGTAAAAATAGCTTATAATAACCGCAATAATTTTTAGGTTACATTTATAAAAAATATATAATTTTTATGTGGCCATCTCGGGCTTAAATCAAGTTTATAATAAAAACCCAAATATTTAAAGTTCAAATCTGCTACGGTGTTCTAAAATTAACTAAACTAACGCAGTGGTCGAGGGTCGCTCGCCACATGTGCAATGGGCTAGTGAAGTGAAGTGCGCAAAGTGATTTATTTATTTACGACGTGTTTCTTTAGGCTATGGTTGTAAAAAATATCGTATACGACCGGGGCACATTACTCAAACTTAATAATGATGAAAGTGTTGTTTTAGACCCTTTAGTAGCTGCAAAGATATCGTTCTATAACCTTGAACGTGGTAACACAACCCGTAAAATCAGATTTCGCGGTTGCCGAGCAGGGCGCAATAGGAAAAAACACGTGTGTTTTAGAATTGAACAACCCATAGAAAAAATAACGACTTCGTCATTAGAAGAACAGGGAAACGTTTCATCGCAAATCCTATTGAATCTTGGGAGAGAAAATAATAATAATAATAATATAGTAAAAACACGTTTACAACGGCATGCTAACTCCAAGAGCAGACAACTAGGCATAGGATGTTGGAATGTCAGATCTCTCAACAACAAAGTTGATGAGGTAGGGGAGATTTTCAACGAACAGAATCTGCATATCCTGGCCATAACTGAAACCTGGCATGAAAACGGCGAATCTTTTTCAATAAAGAGACTGCGAGCCTTAGGATACGTGGTGCTTGAAGAAGCCCGACCTAAATCAACGATTTCTGGGAATGACAATATCTTTAGCTTAAATCACGGGGGTATCGCGATTAGCTCGCCAAGGCTTGCGTTTGACAAAGGTGTCCATAGGTGCGTACCTAACTTTTGAATATCTAGGATGCAGAGTTTCCTCTGCAGGGGCGTCATTCATTTTATGTACACTATACCGGCCGGGTTCAAAACAAATCACCGCGGACTTTTTTATAGAACTGTCCTGTTTCCTTGAGCGGGTTGTAGGACTTTCCGATAATATATTCATAACTGGAGATATCAACATTCATCTAGAGCGCCTGCAGTCACCCAACACTGTTAAATTTGCTGACCTCTTAGAGTGCTTCGGATGCCGTCAATGGGTCAGCGACCCAACTCACGATGCAGGTGGGACTTTGGATATTTTTGTTTCAAAGTCATGCGGCCCGTCCCTGGTAGCAGACAGCGTGGATGTGGGGTTATCAGATCACCGGCTAATTCGCACTGAGATCGATTTTAACCCACCGAAAATACCTTACGTAACTATCTCATCAAGAGCATGGCGTAGTTTTAACTTTGACGACTTCCTCACAGATCTAAAGGCCTCCCCGCTTTGCACACAAAGCACTTGGGAAACAGAATCCCCTACCAAACTGGCAGATGATTACAACACCGTACTCTCAACCCTTTTAAATAAATATGCTCCAACTTCTACAAAAACTCGGCGAGTTCGAAAATCAGACGACTGGTTTGATGACGAATGTCGAAATAAGAAGAGAGTAATGCGGAAATTGGAGAGGTCCTACAGAGAGTCAGGGGTTACCTCACGAAACGATTGGATACAGGCTCAAAAAGAGTACACAATCTTAATTCGTTCAAAAAGGTCTGAATATTGGACAAATAGGATTCACTCAGAACGTATAAATCCGCGTCGCCTTTGGAACTCGGTTAAGACAGTTGTTGCCGATGTTCGTGCAGAAAATACAACTGACATCGCTCCGGATATCTTTTCCAAGTTTTTTCTCGAAAAAATTGAGTCCATACGCGCGCTAACAATCGCCGCCCCACCGCCATCTTTTACAAAAAATAATGGCGGAACCTTATCTGCCTTCAAATCCACAACCCTCGAAGAAGTGAGGAAGTTAATACTCGCTTCACCGAACAAACAGTGCGCACTCGATCCTATACCAACATGGTTACTAAAGAAGTGTTGCAACGAATTAGCTCCATTCCTAGTTCAACTCTTTAATAAGTCATTTAACATTGGTGATTTTCCAAAATCACTAAAAGCAGCTGTCGTAACTCCATTATTAAAAAAACCGCAATTGGACGCTGAAGATCTTTCAAATTATCGACCCGTTTCAAATCTTCCATTTATATCTAAAATCTTAGAAAAATTACTGCTGTACAAATAATAAGTCACTTAAATTTAAATAAATTGTTAACTAAATATCAATCTGCATACAGAAGGTTCCACTCAACGGAAACTGGATTACTACGCGTTTTGTCGGATATAACTCTGGCCATAGAGTCGGGTAAGCTGGCACTTCTTTCAGTCTTAGACCTGAGTGCCGCTTTTGATACGATTGACCACGATTTTCTTATCACACGTTTAGAGGAATCCTTTGGTTTAAACGGTGGCGTTAAGAATTGGCTGACATCGTATTTAACCAATCGTTTACAAGCAGTGAAGATAGGGCAAAACCAATCAAAATATGCAACCCTTTCATCTGGAGTACCCCAGGGGTCCGTTCTGGGTCCTCTGCTTTTCATCATTTTCACAAATGATGTAGCTAAAATAATAGAATCGTTCGGTCTTCAATCACACTGCTATGCTGACGACCAGCAAGTTTATTTCTACTGCTTACCAGAAGAAATAGACAGACTAAAAACTCGCATATCTGAGTGTCTTGAAGCAATAACTCGCTGGATGACCTCAAATAGATTGAAGCTGAATCCGTCAAAAACTGAGTTTCTCTGGACCGCCACAAGCAGACGTCAGCATATTATTGATAACTCCCCAATAAATATTTCGGGAAGTGACATTACTCCCAAGACGTGTGTTAAATTACTCGGTGTCAATCTGGATGCAGACTTTTCCCTTAAAAGTCAAGTAAACAGAACTGTAAGCAAAGGGTTCTTTCAATTGAGGCAAATGAAAGCAGTACGGAGGAACCTGCCAACAGAGGCAACTAAACTGCTTGTCAATTCGTACGTTGTGTCACGTCTAGATTATTGCAACGGAATATATGCGAGTCTCCCCAAATACCAAATTAACAAATTGCAATCAGTATTCAACGCTGCAGCAAGACTTATCACCGGCGTAACTAAATATTCTCATATTTCAGAGCATCTCAAAATCTCCACTGGCTCAAATGTCCTGAAAGAATCCAGTTCAAGCTCTGCTGGATGGTATTTAAGTCACTTAACGGAATGGCTCCGGCCTACTTATCAGAACTGTGTGTTCCCGAAAATACCAATTCACGGCAGTCCACCCTTAGGTCAGCAGCGTCATCAGCTATCGGCAGGTTGAAGGAACCAAAGCGCACACCTAATACTAAGTTCGGTGATCGTGCTTTCGGAGTGTCAGGACCCAAAGCCTGGAATGAACTACCGCATGACTTAAGAATTATCAAAGACTCAACAGAATTCAGAAGTAAACTTAAAACACATCTTTTCAGACAATCGTATCCATAAATTCACCTGTAAATTGCTTAGCTAGGCTGGCCGGTTAGCACTTACCTAAAGTCATTAAATAAAATAAAAATATAATTAAAAATTCACGCATCGGTGCGCAAATGCGTCCACAGCCCGCAACACTGTAAACATCCAACGTGTAAAATAAAAAAATAAAAAATAAATAAATAAAAACGTTAATATTTATTAAAAGCTTCTTACGCCGAGTAAAGTAATTTTATAGATATTTTCGAGTCCTAAAATTCATTTTATGAATACTTTTCAGTCCTAAAAATTAATACCAATACTCCAATAAATACCAACTCTTCTTGTGCCACCGATCATCTAATAAATGTAACATCAATAGAAAAGGAGAAACAAATAACCATGTAAAACTATCATCTCTATAATTAAATTAAATTTTTCTAAAACTGTGTTCATCTGAAGCGACCTGCCAGGTAGTATGTTTTCCTGTATCTGTCTGTACATAATTAGTTAAGAAATATTTGTACAGCGCCCTTGAGGTGATTTTTCACAAAACGGCGCTATACAAGTCATCCAACTATTATTATTATTATTATTATCAACATGTCTCGAAAGCGATGTTTTCCTCATTGGGAATATACAGAATACTAATAGTATGGACAAATAATAAAACGACTAGCATTTATTGTTTATCATTTTTCTGTGCTTGATATTATTATTTAGTATTCTGTATATTCACGATGAGGAAAGCATCGCTTTCGAAACATGTTGATATGTATATATGAATAAAGTGGTGATTAAAAAGTAATTTTTAATTCATTTATCAATAATGACGCCACAAAGTGAATACCAATACTATAAAGAAATTATTAAAAAATATCAACTAACCCAGCAGATCCCGGAGTAACGCATTTGACAAAATGACACCTGCGAATAGTCAATGTTCAATTTGATGTACTCGAAGATTTACATGTTAATGTGAAGGTGTTTGCGTTTAGATTGGTTTTGTTACATCGGCGACATGTATGCACAAACTAAAAGCAGCAACTCTTATCTTATTTATTATTTTATTGCCAATCGAAAATGATTTATTTTAGCAAGCTACGCACATTTTTTAAGCTACAGAATCCTACGAAAAAAAGTATGTTTTGACATTGCCGATAGGATATGCCGACGTTCAACTGATACAAATGTTGCGGTTCCTATGGGTAATTTCGGGGCACTAAAAATTAATTATCGCCAATTAATAAAAACACAGCATGCCATAAAGCGATCTAAAAAGAATTGGAAAAGAAATATTGTTGTTTGCTTGCTCTACTTTCTGGAAACAACTGTTAGTAATGGCTTACAATAAAATGAACGTGTTTTTGGTTATTTCGTCTATTAATATTAAAGTGATTAAATCATTTTTATTTTGCGTTAAATGAAAATAGCGTCAACTAAAAGATTATTCTTTTTTGGAAGGCGGAGATTGCTAATCGGAACCCTTTATTAAACTTATAGAAAGATCACCTAAATCTTAAATCTTCTTCTGAATAGTTATGCGACATGCGACATCTATCGATTTAATGGAAAAGTTTCTAGTTTATTGAGGTTGAGACCATGGAGAAAGGATTACTCAAATCACGCCTATTGTAGCTGCCAAACAAAAGTTTCAAGTTTTGGACTGGTGTTTACCTGGAAAGATAAGGCAATCGGCGTCAATAGAAGTCCGCAGGAGTAGACGATTCCGTCCACCAACATATTGCAGAGGAAGGACGCTCCAACCACCACCCAGCCCCAGCCTCCATCTGGCGGCACGATCTGGAAACAAAACAAAATATTTTAGCCCAGACACAAACCTTTCTTTCAATTTGTGTGAGAAGATCGATTGGTTTATTGGGATTCCCAAACACAGTTATTTTTTTACGAAATAATACAAACATGTGTTAGTTACCTATAAAAGCTTTAGTTTGTTTTTTTTTAACTTCTTGAAAAATTATTTATTTATTTATTTTTATGGTCTCTATAAAACAGTTGTTCACGAATATATTACAGAAACTGATAAATGAGAAAGAGTAAGATATGAGAAAGTATTAGATATTACAAATAGTCCAAGTAAGTAAATACTGAAGATGATAATCTGTATAAAACATGCAAGAAGTGAATAATTGATACGTAAAGTATAAAAAGTCACGGGGGCAATTTTATAACTATTTTGTAACGTGGGTTAAGAAAATTGTTTGTGAGTGATATTAAAAATGTCAACGGTCAATGCAGCATCGTTGATCAGTTGAGTCGCTCTGCTGATTAGGATGTTCTGGTAAACAGAAGTTATCTCTTTCGGGGAATAAAATAGTGCATGAGATCTCTCACGAGTATACTTATTAGTTTACCTAAAGATATTTTTGGCGGGGTTCTAAGGTATTAAAATCGAGCATTCCTGTTAAAAACAAGGGTGGATATAGGAATGGAATTATTATTTACCTATTTTTATTATTATGTACTTATTATTATTTACTTATTAATTTTTAAATAATATTATATATGTGTTATTATATGCTTATTAATATTTACTTAATATTATTTACTTATTATTATTTACCCACATTAACAAAAATATGGTCACCCTATGATTGTGGCTAATTGGAACACAGATACTTTATGATAGTTATTTGGGTTACAATGAAATTATTATTGCTGTAATCTATGACCCAACTTAAAGATTTACTGTAGATTTTGTACGTGTTTATAACTTTGGTGTTTTTTCAAAAAAAAAATTATGTTATATCGTTTCACTAAAATTGTAAAGCCGCTCATCTGTGTTCAGATGTCAGACTGTCTTAGTGAGATGAGTGGCTAATGTTTTTTTTTATTTTTTAAAATAAATAAATAAATATATATTCTCTTATGTAATCAATTGGTTTAAATATCAATAACGCTATTAAAAATCATTTTAATATACGTTTTTGAGTGGTCCATCGCGATTAAAAGCCGTGTTATCTGATGTCGGGGTAAACATTGCACTTTGAAGCATCCTCATAAAAGCATTGTCATTATTCTAATCCTTAATCGTCAATCTATCTTGATATTCTGTCGATAGCTTATCGACTCATTGACACACTATTGTAGATAGGTTTATTAATAACTAGGTGATGTGTACCCGGCCTTTCTCGGGTACAATAATTGATTTAACAGCGATAATTGATTTGACAGCGAAAGTTGTCTCCAAATAAAGAAACATTCATTTGAATATTTTATTTCATTCCAAACATTTGTTTTTCAAAATATATCTAAATCATAAAGTTCTTAAGTAGGTACCTACTTGTGTTTTCCATTTTGAAAATATTCTACCTAAAAAACCTTCTTCTTTTGAATATACAATCTGTGGCTAGCCATCCATAGGCTAACCTAAATAAAACATGACGGGTTCAATGTTTTTCATACTAATTTTAAAACGTTATAGCAACAGTTTTACATATTGGATTTCATTCACACATCTCTCTAAACCTTCCCAGCACTAATAAGAACAAACTGCGCTATTTTCAGCGAAACCGGTCCAGTAATTTTCGATAACATCGAGGACAAAAAAACAAACAAACTTACATCGATTTATATATATATATATAGATTACAAGTGGCTACTACCCGGCTTCGTCCGATTTATGAAAGTCATATAAATATATCTTATGACCAATTAAAATTTATGAAACGAATAATATATAATATGTGGTCTTTTGCCAGTTTAAGGAATATTTCAAAGCTCTATGGCTCGTGGTAGAAATAACCTGATAAGCGAGACAGTCGGATATTGTTATAAAAGTTCCACTCATCTCAAAATAAGCTCCACAACCTTTTTTGAAAATATAATATGTTAAGATCGTTTTTTTAATCGCTGTTCTAATACATTGATAAAGAGAAGCCTTTTAAATGAGTTTAACACAGTTTTACATGTGTTTCAAAATAGAATTGCACATTTTTATTTAATTCTGTGTGAAATTAAATGAACATTCAACATAATTTGAATCTTTAGAATAATAATTTTTGCAAAATACAAATTGTCTATGAATTTCACATTCATAAGTTTTGACATGCCCCACCAAGTATGCACAATTTTTAAAAATATACAATTATATTACACAAATGTGTCTTCGAAAGATCATATGACTTTGTGGTAATGATTTAAAAAATAATTTCTTCTATTTAATGAGCTTTTACATAAACAATTATATGAGTATATTAATAAGAATTGCTTTGTTTAAACCACTGTTAATAATATGTAAAAGTTTAAATGTTTCAGAAGCAAAGCTCTCCTCATCAGAATAATGACAAGTATAGAAAAATAATAAGCAAATAGAACGAATCTATATGAGGGGAGCTTTGCTTCTGAAACGTGTAGATATTTATATATTAAAAACAGTGGTTTAAATAAAATATTTTTTATTAATTTATTAATCATGACGCCACAAAGTGATTAACTCATATTTTAACGAAATTATGTAAGAGTATTCAAAATTTTAAATAGAGAAAATAAAAGAGAAAAAAATGTACAGGTACGGTGAATAGCAAAAATTTATATTAACCCCTCAAGTCTTTCTGATAGTATGATTTTTTTTTTATGGAATGTGTATGGTAAACTTTTAAATAGCAATAAAAAGCGTGTTTTTTCTCTTTCTAACAGAGTTTAAATCATATGCATCACTATAGTACAAAATGAAATAACATGACTTTTATGAGTCCGTTTCGGGCTTGGAGAAATGTCCCCCTAAAAAACTAGAGGGGTTAAAAGAACAAGTAACTTAAGCGGTGAAAATCTACATCAAAAGTGTGTTTCACGGTATTAGTCATTATGTAAGTGACTTGTAAAAGGAAGATTAAAGGAAATTAAAACGATTAATAACATATATGTAGAAATACAGCACAACCTAATGGTTCGCATTATATTAGTGATAAAAAATTGTTTAAACTCAGTCTAGGATTTGTTTAAGGTAGCTTCATTATTTAGAAACATACGAGTATTCAGCTAATAGCTTGAGAAGAGTGTGGGCTCAATGCATTCATCACAAAACACTCTTATACACCAAGAAAGTGAGTCACGGGCTAAAGCCGGAGAGAAGAGGAAACTCAGAGACAATTACAGGCAATTAATCATATTAAGACGGTATTCGATGATTGACCAATTATATCATCCCAGCGACCTACATTCTCCATTCTCCATAGTCCGCAAGAACAATGGGGGAATGGGCACACTTCTGTCAAACTGAGATCTGCCCTAAACAGTGGCATATCAACCGCCTGGGTAGTGTGGGCAGTCGCCTGCTCGCGGCCCTGGCCAAGATATTTAAAAGCACAAATGATATATACTGAATAGAAAACAACCGAGGCAAATTTACTGTGCTCATCTCATCTCCCGAATATGGGATTATTAGTCGGGGTAGTGCCACAAATACTTTTCTGGAGCCTTTAGAAAAGATCCAAAAACTAATCATGAAGTTTATTCTTACAGTTCCATTAAGGACGAGTACTGATATTATTTTTGAGAAACTAAGTGTTCCCAACATGTAAAAACATTAAAAAACATCCTTTTTAATAGACCAAAAGTGCATTTACTTTGATGGTTGCATGACAATTCAGCACAGTGATAAAGCGGCATACTTTTGAAAAGTGATTCATTAAAAACAAACGTGGTTAGCTAGGTTAGATTAGATTAGATTTTAAGGCTAGTATTTTTCAAACTTTTAATGACTATATCAATTTTCAAAAATGTGCCGAATTGTCACACAACGGTGACATGTTTTTATTCCGTCACGTGCTGCGGTAATATTAAAATAAAAAAAAATACGTTTTTCCACCACGTGGCGATATAAAAAAAAACCAGCTTTCAGTAGTATAAGACTTTGGATACCTAACTACTATAATTAGAACAGATTCGTTATCTTCTTAATTATAATTATTTATTTGCCATCCTAGGCGCCTGCTACGCTTACTTTATAACCGGTTCATTAAAAAATACAGCAAAAAACGAAGCATGGCTGATACTAACACAACATATAATTTCCGATGGTTCGACGTGTGCTTCTTTCGAGACATCCACCGAAAAAATCGCGCAAAAAATCGAGTTATTGACAGTGGAAAACAAATAACACTCAACATACTACTTCTTCACCAACTGTTCGTTACGTTAAAAAAATCGCTAAGATAATTACCAAAATAGAGCCACGACGCAATAACACTATTTGAGGCAGGCTATTCGCTTCTCTTTGCACTGCAATTTGTTGAAATATCTCTGAAGTTGGTTGGCTCGCGACTAGCTGGGTCACTTTGCATACGTGATTGGTTTGCACTCAGTTGTAGTTTTTTGTCACTCAATCATTGCTATCATACAGAAGGGTATCCGGAAATCAGTTTATTTTTCGGAAATTTGGTTGTATAATATAAGCTTTCACGCGATTGCAGTGTGTTTTTGAATAATATTGATAATCACTGGGTTTTTAAACATTACATACATAATCCCATCGAACCTTATCTTGAAATATCAAAGAGATAGTGCCACCGGATAATTCAACACACTAATAAATTAGCACACTTTTTAAAAGTCATTAATTAAATGCAAGTTTTTTTTAAACTAATCCGAAAACCTAATCTAGCCTAACCTAACCAATATTTTAATAAATAAAAACTAGATTTATTTTATTTTAAATGTGAAATTATTATATTAAGTGGGTTATATGATATTAGTTTTTCGGACTAGTTTTTTCGTACTTTAAGTGGATTCACTTCATAAAATTCGAACTAAATCACGCTTAATTGAAATTCCCCCTTAACGCCGGCCGCACGTTTCGAAAAAAACATCACCAAAACGCATGTCTTATTTAATTTTGTAAAGCTCAATAAAATAATAAAAATTTAAATGTTTTTTAGTTATATTCTAAAAAACTTAGTTTACAACAATGAGTAATTTGACAATATGCGAAAAGGGGTTCGTAAATAGGAGATTTTGCAGTTTAAACATTTTTTTATGTCTGTTACTTTATCTTTTCTAGGCTTATAAAAAGACTCGCCAAAAAATTGCCCCATTGAACAAAAGCCCAAGGTGTGTTCGACTTGCAGTATTAAAGTAAATTATCTATGATATTTCTAGGCCATCAAATTTTCAAAAAAAAAACATATGATTTTGTATTACTTTATCGCCTTAATGCCTTTATATCGCTTTTAAAAAGGTGCCAATTCATACATGTATAGATTTATCATGGAACCCAGAGAGACAGAAACATGTGCATACAAGTAGATGTATATAGATGCCATTACAGTAGTGTGCAGTTTTAAAAGAGATTTAATAAACTTGCGTATCTTCAGAATCTGTTTGAAGATTTGTGTCACCCTGCATTTAAACCACCCGGAAATAATTTTACAGCCAGTGAAAACCCTGTAAACAGCGTCGCTTTTAACTAAAGAAGGACGCCGGATATTTCTTCACTTCCAATATAATTAGAGCATCATTTAAAAATTAATCCATGAATTTGTATCTTTAAATTGCGTGCTAAATAATTATGTATTCGGTTTACAATGTGATCTGAACTCTTTCTGGCACGTCAAATAAACTAAATATTGTCGGTGAATTAATAATAAATAATAATATTTTGATGATTTGTACAGCGTCGATTTAGCGAAAAAATCATATCAAGGGCGCTATACAAATATATATGTATGTAATTTATATCTATTATAACGAACTTATATATTGCATCTACCAGCTCATTGGTTAATAACATTGTACTATATGTACATACGATTTATATTATATACAGGCAGATAATATGCAGACAATACCTACAGTTTATGAGATGATTGTAGATACATTTTTGCATTCAGAGGACACAATATCGCAAACACTGAGCATTGCACATTGTTATTTGAGGTATATTAATGTTCTATTTTGCTCGTTTAGAAAGGAAAAACAAATTTTATAATGGGCGGTACAGTACAGCGATTTGATTAGAATTTATTTTCCTAAATCTGATACGTCAAACAACAGGAAAAAGATTTGGGTGAAAAGCTTCGAATATGTAATATTAATCCAATAAAATTTATTTATCTGTAAGAAACAAACGACTTTTAATACAAATATATTTACAAAGTTTAACAAAAGGTAAGCCAACAAAGTTTCTTGTGCTAACAGTGGTTAAATTCAGATGTTTTATTTATAAAGGTTACAAGATAAAGAATAAACAAAATAAGAAGGAAGGGGGAGAGGAAGAGGAAGATAGGATCGGGACAAGAGATGCTCTCGTACATTGTATACTCGTGCATCAATTTGTGATCGTACGTATTGCTTCGGTTCGATATTTTGAAAGAGTATTGTGAATAATGTCGATATTGTGAAAGTATGCGTTATATTGCGATTGGAGATTTTTTCCGAAGATAAAGCGTAATTAGGTTATGTAAGCAATCCTGTTCTGAAAGTTTTTCTTTTTCTAATATCCATTTTCCTTTCAATAATCTGGCAAAACCTGATATCTTAAATTCATTTAAAAGTTGGATAAAATCAAAAATATGCCAAGAATTCATGTAATTCTCAATTTTAGCAAACATAATTAATTATAGGTGAAAATAATAGTTTTTCCCTGGACATTTTTTTCTTGAAAATATATTTAACTTACGTGTATAGTATGAAATATGACTTTGATAAATATTAACTCTGGATCAATAAAGTAAATTTATTGCTTCTCCGTCATATTAGCATTCACGTATTTAATGAAACCTTAGTTCAGCATTTCAAGAAATCATAATTATTCAGGTGCTAACTTGCGAAAACAGGTGTTTGTCTCTTCAGTATATTATAAAGGGGACATGGAAATTACTAGTATCACCGGCATTTTATTAATTTTTTTAAGTACCATACAGGAGACCCTGAAGGAAATAATTTCCCTCAAGGCCTATATCATATTTGGAGATGCTGTGTGGAGAGTCTTTTAGAGGATAGGAAGGAGTGATCTTGGGTCTTTAAGAGACCCATGTTGTAGGATGGAGGTAACACATAGGCCGGCACATCATTCCACAGCCGAGCTGTTAAACACAGGAACGAGTCGTAAAAGCGACCCGTTCTCATGTTACAAATATCGAATGTGTGCAAATGTTGGAAACGCGTTTGGCGTAATTCCCGACTATGCACCGGTGCCGAAGGGATCAATGACGCTAGTTCCTCAGAGCATCTTCCATTAAAATACCGTTAAAACAAAAGCATTTCCACCTGACGTCTGCGCTCCAAGATTGCAGTCCATTTGTTAAGATAGGCTAAAATAACTAACTAAATAACCGTCACGCCGTTTCGCCGCAGGAATAGGCAGAGAGGACGGACCGCAAAACAACTCGATCTTGGCATACACTGCTTGCTTCATTCATTTATATACAACGTCTCATACATTCTCATCTATTATTCCGACTTTTGACATGGCCCAACTCAAGTATTTGATTAACTTGATCGTACCATGTCTTCCTTGGACGTCCCCGGCTTCTTCTCCCATTCACATTCGCGTCATATATTCTCCTTACACTCCTCTCTTCGTTCATTCGCTCTAGATATGCGAATCTATCAAACGGACTGACCGTTTCTGCACAGAAACAAGGGTTTTTTTCAGATATTTTGGGGCTCGCGACCGGAGGTGGCTGCCAATTTGTACAGTGGGGCGTGTACTATTAAAGTATCTGCGGGCCCTGTACAATACGCCCAAGAATTAATGGATTTTAGAAGATTTCGATGGACTGTCGATATTCGGAAAATGGAAATTTAAATAAGGCTATCACAGAATCAGGCCCTAAAGCAAAAAGCAGGTAAAATGCAAAAACTACTCCATTGATACAATATTCAATAGAATTCAGAACACAACTCAAAACTCTTCAGAAAGTCATGTCTATCAAAAAATTTGTATGAATTTTTTTTTTACAAAGCCCGTATGGTTAATAACAACATTAACTGACTAACCATCATGCCATTTTGCGCAGGGGTAAGCAGAGAGGACGGACCGCCAAACAATTTGACCTTGGCATACACCTCTTGCTTCATTCACATTCATACATCGTCTCATACATTCTCGTTATTCCGACTTTTAACATAGCCCACTCACTTGATCGTGTCATATCTTCCTCCGGCGTCACCGGCTTCTTCTTCCAATCACATTCGCGTCAAATATTCTCCTCACCCTCCTTTCTTCGTTCATCCCCCCTACATGCCCAAACCACCTAAGCATTCCTTTCTTAATCGTACTCATTACGCTCACATCAGCCTTGCATTCTTTGTGAATCTGTTGATGGAGGACTTAGCCAGCCGAGGAATTGAACTCACGGCGCCTCATTATTATTCTGAAGGATTACAAAAGATGATATTGTAGCTAACTGTTTCTACCTACTGAACTGGACACCAAGAATTTTTTTTATTTTTATTTATCTTTATAAAACATAACACATGAGGGGTTGATCTATGTCTCAATGGGAAATTTCTGTGACGAGACAGACGTAGGTACGTAAATTATAAAATATGGTTAAATAATAAAGTAATGAATTTAATTGCTTAATCTATTTTGCTAAATATCAATAAACTCAACTCATATTTATCAATTAACACATAATCTCCAATTAATCTATAATAATCTAGATTCCTAAAGTCTTTAATCAATATTATAATATTCATGGATTAATGCAAATATACTGCCACTAACTGATACCAGGTATACCCACGCACTGGCCTTGCCTATGTGGGATTTTTTGCATTATATACATTACACGCAGGTTTATGTACATGTGTTCAGATGTATAAATACGTTAATATTAAATTTAAAAAAAAGTGTTTATAACCTTTGTACTTTGTTTGTGTAAATGTATGTATCAATTAATTAATAAATAAAAATAATAATAATAATAATAAATTACTAGTATTGCCATCTCTATGTAGAAAAATGAACGACGAAACTTTATATATTTTCATATGAAGCGGTAACTTGATGATGTGACATTATAATTTAAAAAATAAATAAAACAATAACTTTGTTTACATCACTTTTATGTAGCGAAACCGGTCGGCAAAAGTATAAATAAAAGTGATGTAAACAAGGTTATTGTTTTATTTTTTAAATTTACTTTATATCTTTTATATTTGTCTAACCATAGAAATTTTTATTTGAAGAACACATTTTTATAAAATTATTTTTCTGATCCACCTACACAGTGCGTAAGCGCCATTTGAGAGTACCGCATCAGTCAATGTCATCTGATTTTTATTTTTGAGATTCGTTTATCAAAACCCTGTTGCAGATAAAATAGAGATGTTAATCAATGTCAACATTTCATAGATTAATATCCAAGATAGATTAATATCCATAAAATAAATAATCAAGATTTCAATTACGATTCATAATAATATATAAAAATTATCCGCAACGATTTTCTTTAGATTTTTTTTTTCTAATGTACTTTACAAATAAAGGGTTTTGACCGATTGGTGACACCCAGTAGTCGTGGGCTCAATTCCTCACCTAGCTAAGACCTCCATCGTTCCACAAGCAACATCTTCCGTTTATAATAATGTTGGTAGGAGTTTTTCAAATACTGTGAGGTTACTTGTAGCCCGTGTTTGTCTTTCTTTTGTTGTGAAGATTTTGTACAAATTACTTTACGCCAGAGCTTACTTATCATTAAGAATTTGGCTGCTCCGGGTAATCGTTTTTCTGCTTTACAAATAAGATTCTATTGCATATAAAAATTTTGATATCATCTCTTCAGACCTAAATATGGATCAATTTTAAAAATTTTCAGTGACTTAATAAAACAAGCGAAACCTCCAATTTTGAAAACCTGTTTTAATTTCATGACGACAGAGACCACTATTCAAAAGATATTCCTGCTTCAGACGATCAGAATTTCTTATATTTATTTATTCGCCTATATGATACAAGTAATTTAGTAATAATTTGTGCCTACATAATATTTTTTGCCATGTTATTTATCATTGTAAATCTCTTCCAAACTAGTTTAGAAAACTTAAATGATTACAGGATGAAGAACTAGATATTCCGACCACATCCGCGATACTTCGTAAAACGTTATATATAAAATCAAGGTCTTACCCATCATCAGACTTATTAATTTTATTAAATGGTATTCGCGCCAATTATCCGAATTCTTCCAACTGAGAGTAGATCTATCTGGTATTCATCTCTGGAATTCTCACTAACCTACGTGGTATTAAATTCAATCTCATTATTAATTCCTTATTTATTTATGATTTTCATTGGGAATTTCTTGCTTTCAGAAAATTTATAATGGGAGGCTTATGGTGTGAAGTTATGTACATCCTCTTCTAACTTCATAAAACTAACCAGTGGCGTAAAGGCTATGTTAATCTAGTAATGTAGTACTTCTATAATGTTTTTGTTATTTCTTTTTTCTTAC
Organism: Halesus radiatus; assembly: GCA_022606495.2. Taxonomy (NCBI): domain Eukaryota; kingdom Metazoa; phylum Arthropoda; class Insecta; order Trichoptera; family Limnephilidae; genus Halesus; species Halesus radiatus. Next base: position 107,813 of record JAHDVE020005833.1, on the reverse strand, counting down.
GTTAACTATAACTTCAGTATTTACTAATTATAAAATAAAAAATTCTGCTTAGCTATATTATAAATCTAAAATTTCCATTGAATATTGTGCTTTCTTGCTGTTACTGTAATACTTAAAATAATTCATATTCTAGTACTCTTATTTACCTTACCTATTCAAATATATTCTTTATAAATGAAAATCTTGTAATATAGAAAAAATAAACACATTTAGCACGTAATGCTTTTAAATATTGAAATGAATTGTTTTGTTGGCATGTGAAATGGAATAAATTGTTAATATGAGTTTAAAACTAAAGTCCTTCAAGAAACTAAGTATTATAGTAACATTAAGAAATACGGCATTTTTATAAGTTTCTTGAAGGACTTGAGCTTTAAACATACAATAACGATTTTTTCCATTTCTTATTCCGAATGTACACCCGCCAACAAACATTTCATCCCTGTATTTAAAAGCATTACCCGCTAAAACTGTTTATTTTTTTTTATATTACAAGATGTTCATTTGTAAAGAACATCATTCAAACATAATATTTTTCAAAACGATACGATCGCAGTTATAGAATTTTATCAATTCTGAGGATCAATCAGTGTTTATTTTTCAAAAACGGATATCATTCATCATCATCAACGGATATCAAATAACTATTTTACAAAATGTGTAAACGACGTTACAAGGGAAGCTATAGCAAATAGTAAAATGACACGAACATGTTTGGATCATATTTTTGTTAGATATAATAGCAAACACAAAGAAACTGACATACTCTACGCATGTGTTTGTGACTTCATCATTGCAGACCACTTTGCAACAGCTGTGAACATTCCGTACTATAAAACTAATAAACGGCCTACAAATAAAGGGCGGAAAGTCTCAATTTTATCTCAAAAACGAATAGATTTTTCAATTAGAAATTATAACTGGAATGCTTTGCTTCAGACAAATGATTGCAATAATTTATATAGTCAAATAAAAAGCAAGTTTAACGAAGTATATGAAAATAGTAAAATATTTATAGATGTAAAACCCAATGCAAGACCTTGGATTATAAAAGAATGGATGACAGAAGATATTCTATCACACATTAAAAAACGAGATTCTTTATTTAAGCGGTGGAAAAGCTCCCCAACAAATGCAATTTATGAAAAACAATACAAATCTTTTCGTAATTTTGTTACTAAATTAATAATAAAAAGTAAAACAACCTTTTTCAATGATAAATTTAAGAATAATTTTTCAGATATCAAAAAAACATGGGATGAAATAAATAAAATTCTAGGACGTAGGACAAAGAGTAACTGTGACGATGTAATTAGTAGGTTTATGTTAAAAAATCAATCTGCGGAAAATGTTACAAACCAATTTGTTATTTATTTTTCAGATAACATAGCCTCAATGGTTCATAAATGTGATTTTAAGGCGTCAAATATTGTCCCGATAGAGTCACCGCAAAGTTTGTATATACCACGAGCATCACTCGCAGACATACTGAGTATAGTCAAACTTCTCAAAAATTCAAAGTCCCCCTGGCATAGATAATATCCGAATGTTTGACATAAAAAGACACATAGATATTTTGGGTCCTATACTAACCCATCTGATCAACACAATTTTAACACAAGCTGTGATACCAGATGAACTCAAATGTAGTATTATCAGACCTATTTACAAAAATGGGAAACATACTGATATAGAAAACTATAGACCGATTAGTATATTACCCGCTCTAGAAAAGATTCTTGAAAAATACATATCTTTAAAACTAACCAAATACTTGGAGTGCTTTTCTTTAATAGATCCTAATCAATTTGGTTTTCAAAAAAAAAAAGTGCTGAAATGTTACTTCAGGATTTCTCTAACTATATAAATAATGAACTGAATAATAAAAGACATGTTTTGGTACTGTTTATAGACAATTCAAAGGCATTTGATACTATAGACCCGATGTAATTGTTAAATATTTTGGAGGCAATAGGGGTAAGAGGAAACTTTCTCAAACTATTCAAAAACTTCCTAACCAACCGCCAAATCCAGGTAAAAATATCAGACAAATTTAGTAAAAGAAGAAATGTCAAAACAGGAGTTCCACAAGAGTCAATTTTAGGTCCAACGCTCTATATTATCTTTGTATCACTTATGAACAAAATATTCTCGTTTGTTAAACATTATGTATATGCTGATGATACAGCACTTATAATATCCCATGAAAATTTGGATACTGCAATAAAATTGTTACAGGTAGACTTTATTTCTTTATTAAAATGGTCACATGACTCTGGTCTAATAATCAATGCTAAAAAACGAAATTGATGCATATAAGATCCCCGCATGCAAGGTACAGAGAGGCACCTGTAATCATATCCCATTCATTTAATTGCATTCACAATAATACCAAACAGCCCTGCGCGTGTACAAGTATCGAATTAGTCAACCAGTACGTGTATCTAGGAGTTACGGTGGATTGTAATATGAAATGGGACGTACAAATTTCCAACCTCTGCAAGCGACTTCGAGCCATTGTAGGAAGACTCCACAAGATAAAATTATACGTGCCTATAAAAACTATGAAACTAATTTATTTGTCTCTAGCAGAATCGACTATAAGGTATGGTATAACTTCTTAGGGACACTCCTGTAAGACCAACATAAAACATTTACAGCTGATTCAAAACGCCATGGTAAAATTGTTAGTAAGTAAAACAGTTTTTAACCAAAGGCGAGACATTGATATCATGTACAAATCAATTAATGTCTTACCTGTTCGTGGTATTTTGTGGCATAAAATTCTACTGCAACATATATCTGAAAGTCCGTATAAGGCAGTGGTGGATCATGTACACAATACACGTTTCAAACAAAATATAGGAATGATAGTGCCAATATTTCAAAATAAATATGGTCAACGAACCCTTGAATACATTGTACCATTTATATTTAACAAATTGCCGTACAAATTTAAAAACAATTGTCCTATGATGAAATTCTCACTGATGTTAAAGTGTTGGCTTTTGGAAAGTAACCTTGTGTATTGATGGTAACAAATATGACGGTCTCCATGGTTGTATAGCTCCTAGATATCTGGTGTACTTACTGTTACGATGTTACTATTATATTTAAGTCTATCCTCATTGTAACCAACCTGTACTGCTGTTTTATGTATATATCTTTTAAATTTTTATTTCTTAATCTATTTAATACTTACAGATGCTTTGATATTTCTGATATTTACGTAATAGTTATATTTTTGTAATATGAATGTTTTATAATGTTGATATTTTTAAAAGTATTGATGTTTTTATAATATTGATATTTCTATAATATTGATACTTTTATAATATTGGTACTTTTATAATTTTGATATTTTTTATGATATTGACATTTTTATAATATTATTTAAATCGGTGTTATAAGATTGGACTCTAGTATCTCAATAACAAATCTGTAATGCTTTTACCATTATTTTTTCTCTTTAATTTTTTTTTTTTTCTCAACTTATGTACAGGACAAGATGCATGCGCCTAAATATAATAATTTTTGCCCTACATTTGTATGATGATTGCAATTTATTGTTGTATTATATTATATTGTTGAAATAAACTCCTGCTGACAAGCTACTTGCAGTGGCTTAGCGGGTATAAGTTCCCACTGTATATAATTAATATTATACAATAAAAAAAAAATAAAAAAAATTATAATGCTCAGTCTACACCGGTTTATTTGAGAAACAAATTCACATAGGGAAGAACCAGCAATTACGTGATGCAATACTATACATGCCGAGAAGTCAATCTCTTAAAAGAGTTGTACATGTACTATTTACATGGCTGGTGAACCAATATAGAGTGGGCAGGACTATCTCCAAAACAGTATAGTGACGAAAGTCTTAAACCAACGCAAGCAGTAATTTTCATCAATGAAATCATACAACGTACGTAGGATCTCTGTTTTTTTTTTTAATTTTTTTTAAATTATAGAGTATCTCAATTGCAGTATGATGTCATTATAATCTCTCGTATAGGATAATGTATTGTCTGTGATCTATAGAGTGATTTGGAAGCTGGGTGGGTGTGTAGACATTTTTAAATGCATGTCAAGGTGGTATTAGTCACGTCACATTTATGGTCAGATTTCAATCAGTAAACGACATTCACAAATAGATTTTTTAGCACAATTCAATTATCGCCATCCAAATTTTGAATGGAATCTGACATAAGTCCATTAGAAACTATGTGGAAGTACTAACTGTGGTTAAAGCACAATCATCTTATTATGTGCAACAATAAAAATGGAACGAAAAGTGGGCGAAATGAAATTACATGACACATTTTGAAATCTAATTTCTGAGTAATCACAATGACAACTTTTAAATTTGTGTTAAAAAATATTAGGATCTTAAAAGTTATAAGAAAAAAAAATACAACTGAAGTTGAGCAATATTGTGATAATTTTTGTTTTAAATCCAAAAGTCAGGGTTTTGATCATTTCAATGTGGCAGAACTAATTTTAAATAATTATTGTAAATACGATAAATTATAAATAATAATGGGATGATTTGTATATCACCGTATTTGTAAAAAATCATCGAAACGGCACTATACAAATATTACTTGCAAGGGTTTATCTTATTATGTACAAACATTATACAGAAACATGCTTACCTGGCAGGTCACTCCAGATTATCACGTTATATTATAAAGTTTTATCTTGTAATGATATGATTTTGCACACACAGGACACAATATTAGATAACACTGTACATTCCATGATATTGCTGTTACTATTTTGTTCTTATTTGTTATTATTTTTTTTATTTATTAGAAGGTCAGTGGCTAAAGAGGAGTTAGGGTTTATTCTAAATAGCATTTTTTTTAAATTAAGACTAGAGAACAGATTTTAAAAATGACCGATAAAAGCTTAAAAATTCTGCTCGAGGTTCAACTGAAATTTACAAATTTTTTTAGTTATTTACGAAAAGTAACAATTTTTTTCTGTAAATTACTTTAGGTGGGTACTAACTAGGTAGCTTCACTATGTAAATTGGGTATGCAATTGTACCATTCATGTATATGTCCTTCAAGAATCGCTCTGAATTTTGTCGAGTCTTTAATATCGTATGGAAGTTTATTCGAGGCTTTCTCTCCGAAAGCACGCTTATCGACGTACGATGAGTTGCAGGAGCGCAAATTTTATAAATGGTGCATAGTGCATGCTCAAAGAAGGAAGAAATAAGAAAATAAATCTGAACACATGATAAAAAGGGAAATTATGGAAAAATAACAATTTTAAAAAATAATCAGGCGCCACCCCCATAACTAGTAGGTAAATAATATATATTGTTTTGGCGGTGAACTTTTTAATCGAATGAGGCAGATGTAACAATAGTAATTCATTTACCAGTTCGGTTTCAGTCTGTTCCTCGCTCTTCGGCGTATCTCCTCCCTCTCCGAAGCCTTCATCTGAGGGCGTCTGCAGCCTATTCTTCTCACGTGGTTCTGCGGGTGCCATCTTCAGCTAATCTGTAAAAAAAAATTAAAAGATTAATGAAAAGTTAATAAAAGCTCGTATCATACGTATTTAAGAATGCCTTTTTTAACCAATGATTTTTTTTGAAAATATTCACCCTGGAATTTAACTGAAATTGTGCGTACCACAAAGAAGTATATTTAAGAAAAATATTCAGGATAATACTATTTTACTTAAACGTAATGCGATATCTATAATCTGCATTGCACCAAGAAGCGTGCTATGTAATTTGCGTATGAACCAGGCGTTCAAATATGTAAATCACGTACAATAAAACCTATACGTACTTAAGATTATTAGTTATTAAAAAATGATTACAAATTGAACATCAATTAATTTCATTATATTTACATAGTTTAGTACTTTTGGAAAGGTTTCAGATTATTACTGAATAATTAATTCTTCCTGATGAAACCATAGTTCTAAAATGAATTTGTACAAAATATTATATTGAAAAAGTTACTTAATTTCAATAACGTTACACTTATCTCCCGAACTGTAGATTCAAAATACATATTAATTACTTCCAACAGAAATTTCATATTTATTCACATTTTCTTATATACAAATTCCAAATGTATGAAATTGGACAGTGAAAAGCATTAGGATTTATGTAAAGTTTATTGTAATTTTCACATTGAAAAGAAAAATTAATCGGGAAATCGCAGTTTATCTAAGTAACGTATTTTGACATGTGATAGTGTATTTTCACTAAATCGCATGTGAATACACCATAAGAATACATGTTAATTATACTCATACGACATTAAATCATTTACATTAATTTTTTCGTAATCAAATATAGACTTAAAATTAGTTTTGATTACAAAATTTGGCAAAACATGTCATCTCTTTTAACATGTATTAATACTGTATTCAAACAATGACGTAGTGTAAAATACATCATTACATCATTGTCATTACACTCGTTACGTATGAAATACCCATTAGGCCATTATAGGTATTATCAAACAGAGACCATTGTTAGTGTTTTTCTAGGTTATACATTAGATGCTGACTGTGTTGGTCCTACATTCACCATAAAATGCACCATAACATCATTGTCATTACTCTCATTACGTATGAAGTACCCATTATAAAACCGAGGCATAACACCTCGACATTGCAGCGTTTCTGTTACTGTTTCTCTAGGTTATACCTATTTACATGTGGACTGTGTTGGTCCTACATTCACCATAAAGTGCACCATAACATCGTTATCATTACACAAATTACATATGAAGTACACATTAGGTCATTATAGGTATTATCAAATAGGCAGACCACCTCGACATTGTAGCAATTCGGTAGTAATTGTTTGTCGCAAGGTGAGCATGAGTTGAGTGGCATAATAGTGATAGAGGGGCTCCCAATCCTCGACATTTCCCATTGCTAATTGCGGCCGTCTCGTGGCGCGGAGGCTGCGGCGGTTTAAACTGGTTTACAGGTTGGTTCCTTGCCGAGGAATGCGAATAAAAATCCCACCACACCGCATCTGGTGCTCACTGTTCCAAGCGAGAAGGGGTATTCTGCTATTCTACGTGGTAAAACCATGGGAGCAGTGAGATATGCACGCCGTTTGCAATATGACGATGCTTATAAGGAGCAAAGAATATCATGGGATATAAAAAGAAGAAGTTTTTTTTAAACTCTACATATTTATGAATATCAACGAGTATCGTTTTGTATGTGTTCATTTTACAGCTTTGATCATTTTCGAAAAATGTCTGAAAGATAAGGGTAGATTTTTGCGCACTCTTTGACATAAAGGGGTAGTTAAACTAAATTACCCGCTCGTATTTTATAGATTTATAATTCTTAAACTTCGTAATAATAATAATTAATTTGAAGAGGTCTTACACAAACAGATAAAATTTTTACCCACAAAACGATCATTTAATGCTACCGATATCTCATTGATGGTTCCGTGATAATTTAACAAACATATGTAAAGTGGTATAAATTCATTAAATTACGGAAAAAACTAACCTGTAAACCTAATCTAACCTATTTTTTTATTGATTAATTAGGTTAAAAATAGAATGATAGACGTCTTAGACAAACATAATTTCACCCAATTCCAAAATGTAAATAAACAAATAACAAAAGAAAACACATCCCTCATACACACAAGCTCAGCTTAAATATGAGGGTACATTTGATATAAATATTATTGTTTGACTGTAACATGCTACTACTGAAAAATATAGAAACTTTTTATTAATAAAAAAAACTGTAAATACAAATTATCTGAAAATACGTTTACTTGTCTCAACCTTCGATAGATTTAATAGATGTTACAAGTATTATATGACATATTTTAAATTCAACATAAAATTGAGAAATTTCCCAAAACTCTCTGAAAGAACATTAACAAAAAAATCCTCAAAGTTTTAACGTCAGTGGGATAATTATTTTAATAACAATAAAAAAAAATCTTCACCTTCTTGATTTTATATTAGAATTATCTCATCGCTTCACGTCTACCACGTGTACTTCTTGCTACTAAATTCCTCATTGTGTTACGTAGCGAAGAGAGTCCGGCGCGTATGGGTGAACAACTTGTCCGGCCGCAGACTCCGATAACTAATGATATTTGCAACTGCGCACCTCGCACCGCGCACTGCGCATTGCAATGATCGAATTGGCGGCTGTAGACATTATCGACGGGATCGAGAACGGGTGACAATGCAAACCTCGAGTATTCTCGGACTCGAGCAAAAAGGCCATCCCGAGAAAATTAAATTTTTGTACCGAATCCTAAGTCAATTTATTCTGAAACTTATTTATAATAATATGTTTCTGGAATAAAATTACCTGCTTTTTTATTTAAAATTTAGAAACTGTCAATTCATTGAGGATTTCCATTTAAGGCGATGCAATGGGAAGTAATGCAAAATGACGTGTTTTCGGTTTGAGAATTTGATGGCCTAGAAATATCATAGATGATTTAATTAAATACTGCAAGTAAAACACAAATTGGCCTTTCGTTCAAATGTGCATTTTTGGTGTCTTTTTATAAGTCTAGAAAAAATAAAGTATTAGATTTTTAAAAAATGTTTAAAGTGCAAGCTCTCCTACTTACGAACCCCTTTTCAGACATTGTCGTATTTTTCATTGTGGTAAATTAAGTTTTTTTTTTTTTAATATGACGGTAAAACATTTTAATAATTATGTCTGAGCTTTACAGAATAGAATAAAATACGCATTTTGGTGATGGTTTCTTTGCGTAAATCGAAACATGCGGCCGATGTTAAGCGGTAATCTCAACCTTGTCGCCACCTGCATAAGGAGCGCGTGATTTCGTTGGACTTTTAGCCGATTTAGGTTTAATTGTACCAGTCTAAAGATGTCCGTGATGGGGTGAAATCGGTCCGATTGAAAATAATATCATATAACTCTCTTATTATTCATTGATTTATTTCATCAGGTACGTATTAATGTATTCTATATATTCCTGATGAAGAAAGCATCACTTTCGAAACGTGTATATATCTGAATATATTAATAAAGTGGTGAATACAAAGTATATTTTTAAAGTCACTTATGAAAAAAAAATTGCATTTTGCATTATTTGCATCTCGTTCCCGAGTGGAGGCTACTAGTATCATCCTTAAAATGGCTTTACTGTGCTTTGTGATAAAATCTGAACAGTCATGTACTTCCCATTCTTCCCCGCTCCATCCCAAATACTACAAACAACAGCCACACAACAATTTTCTACTCATTAAAGAAAACAATTATAATGTAAAAAAGAACATCTGTTTTTATTTGGACACATATCTTTAGAAGTAGCGACAATAAACAAACAAAAAAGGTAAAAATTAGTTTCCTCTATGAATAATGTCCACTATGTTTTGAATTAAAGCAATCCTTTTTAATTACTTTCTTTAAAGTTGATTAAGCCAAGTTTGTAAATTATAACGAAATAAATTTTCTGCTTGTCAGCAATAAATAATTATTTGCCAACTGCTAAACTTCAGGTTATAATTATTGCTAACCACTAAATTCAGATTCCGTAGAAAGCCATAAATAAAGTTTAGTGCGGCAGTAAATACGGTGGTCAATAAATTAGTTGTTTATTTTTTAATGCCATCTCCATAACACAGGGCCTTTGGGAGTTGCTCGAATCGGAGTAAAGATGCAGTCTGAAACCCGGACCGGTCGCGGCCCCGCCTTTTTTGCCTCTGCCAAGATTGCTTTACGGATGTGAGAGTATTTTTAAACTAAACTGCGTTCACGAGGAGCTTGCAGCTAAACCGTTTGGGACTCATAAACTTTGGTGGACGAGCTTAATCAAACTTTTCGCAATGTATGTAATATCTTGTCCTATGTATAGGTACTATGTATTTTTTATTTCTATAATGTGGCAATTATTTATTTAAATTTTAAAAGAAAAATACGTGTACCTTTTTATTTTCTATGTCTTTTTCTGTTTCAGGTTTCATTTGAGTTTTTTTAATATTATCTTCTTCAATGATTAAATATTACAATGAGGTTTATAAACTTCAATAACTCAATCCAATAAATTGAATATTCTTTCTAGTCTTGTAGAAAAGTCAATAGATGTTCCATATAAATAAAAATAGGATAGATATATCCGAGACACTATCTAGATTGCAAATATCTTCGGATATAACTTAACAGACATGCAAAAAAAAGCTGTAGACAAGTATGGGAATAAATTGATGATAATTTTGGTAAATCTTAAAATTGAAGATAAAAAAATTACGTTAAACAAACGGGTCTCATTGGGTTCGATTTCCAGATGCTACTGATACCTTATATTCTTAAATGATTAAAAATTTATTAATTGATTTTACTAATTATTAATTATTTTTGTGTTTAATCCATAGATATATCCATAGATAATCCATTAATAATGTAAATCAAATTTTGAACAATTAGAAATTAAAAAAACGAACGAATGATCCTAATATAATATTAATTAATAAAGTAAAGAAAGTTATATATCCAACACATTTAAATAAATCAATTAAGAAAAGATTGACAGTTAAATAACTAAATCGGTTTTACCGATAATAAATCATTACCCGTCCAAATTGAAAAGGAGTGGGAGTAAATAAAATCACATAAATAAGTCGTCATAGTTGAAAATGACCTTAAACGCCGAAAAAACAATAAGAAAATACTAAAAATACTTGCAGAACTTAATAATAATATAGTATTAAATTTGATTTACATTAAATTTAAAAAAAAAAAGATTTTAAACCAAGCTGGGCTTTTACATGATAATTGAGATTTATAAACATTCCTTCGTTTGCTAATGTAGATATTGTGAATTCAAACACAAATAAGTAGTGCTATAAAAAAAGTTCGACCGTCCATCGGTACCTCTTTTAACAACCTGCACAGATTATTTTGTAAATCTAAAGACTGTTTTCCTTGGAGCCTGTGTCATCTTTCGAAATTCTGTGTGGAGGAAATTTTTAAGGAGAGAATGTCATAAACTTAGGTTTTTAAGAGGTTGTAAGAAGTATGAAACACACAAACCGCCAAGTCATTCTACACACTCTCATTGTGGCGCACAAGAACGAGTCGTAGGTCTAAGAGATCAATATGCTCCTTCCATTGAAATACCAGTAGAATAATTACAAGATTTTCAGGTGATTCCCAAAAATCCAAAGAGCGGTTGTCTCCTTTATGTGATATTTCTTCAGGGTAAGTAGGAACCTAGACAGTGGCGTGCATTGTTCAATGCCCTTGTAGGCTGTGTATAGTTTTTCAAGTAAAGGTATAGATTTATTTTGCATTGAATATTCTTAAATGGCTATTTTATTATCATTCTCCAAAGATTGCAGTAGTCAACTGAATAAATTGGCGTACAAGTTCATTACCTAAATTATTGATAAAATATATTTTTTCACATTTTTGTCCAGTTTTTTTAGTATCTTTTAATTCATTTTTATGGTACGTTCTTCGAAAGGCTTCACAGCTATACAATCTTATGGGCTGAACGATGCTGGAATGTACTTACGTACGAGTATATATGAAATTTGATGAAACGCTTGTAAAATATTTGGACGAAGCTTATCGTGTAAATATTATTCCACTCATATAATTTTAAACCACTGAGAATTTCAAGTTATTTTGAAAATATTTTATCATCACTTTAAAAACATGTTTTCACAAGAGTTTTCATATCTCCGTTTGAAATGGCCGGATTTAATCTAAGGCTTAAATCTTAGACACATCTTTATTTTCAAAATCGACATGAAATCTACAATACTCACTTATGAAAATAACTTCAATAACTCTCGATTAAAATATGAAATAGAAGAATACACAGATACGGTCGCGACTGAGAATTCGGAATCTCTAGTTTATCCGGAACTTGAGTCTCTACCAAATGAGATGCCGAGACCTTATCGAATTTCGTCATTTCATTCAATCTGATACTTCCCTTTAGAATCATTAATATTGTTTAATCATTGAAGAAGAAAATATTAACAATATCTTATGATATCGAACCCAGGACCTCTGTCTTACCAGGACAAGGATCTAACCACGGAGCTAATGAGAACAGTTCACTTTACGCTATCTTCCTAAATATCATACCGCAAATTCAAGACTTGTCAATATTATCCTCCATTAAATCTCATATTATTGTCTGCTATCTTTACAATGATTACATATTTCTACCCGAATATAATTGCGATCTAGATAGTGTGTCGGATATACCTATCCGAATTTTATTAATATGGTGTATCGAATTTTCCTCCAAGTATAGAAAGAATATTCAATTTATTTTATTAAATTATTGAAGCTTATAAATTTCATCATAATATTTAATCATTTGAAGAAGATAATATTAACAACATTATAAATGAAATACGTAACCGAAAAAAACACAGAAAATTAAATGGTATCAGTCGCATCTGGGAATCGAACCATATTTTCTGTGTTTTTTTTTCAGTTTCGTATTTCATTAAGAATTGGTTAATATTGTCTTCTTCGATGATTTAATAATACTGTGAGGATTATAAACTTCAATAAGTTATTAAAATAAATTGAACATTAATATTATGTTTCAATTGTTTCCCATTGGCTGCTGCTATCTTGATGTTATTTTTAATAATTAATATCGCAATGAAGTGTGAAGCGTCAATAAGTTAATTTTAATTATAACTTGATTATTTAACTAAAAGCTTGCGTACCACTTGCCTTAGAAGCTCTCGGAATTCAGAAAACGACAACCAAATGATCGGGTTCTAAAATATCCCCAAGGGATCTGACAACGCGCTGCAGTTTTATATTTATACTCCACTAGCGCGGTATAACAAATAAATAATCCAAAAACTTCTTTGATGCAAACCTTCACTGTTTATTAATTTCAATTTTATGTACACTTGGTAGGAACAGTATTATTGAACGATACACTGTTAAACATTTAATTTATTATTTTATAACGAATATAAAAGCTTTACGATAGCTTTTATTAATCAAAGGTGAATGTACGCCGAATTGAGATAAAAATTTACTCTGGGTGATAGATTGATATATGTTTACATACCCAATCGGCTTTTATATATCATTAGCAAATGAATTACAGCAGTACAGGAGCAAATGGTTTTCTCATATATAGCAGGAATGAATAGCATCTCAAATAACATGTGTTTCCAATATTATGTTTGTCATCTGTGTGCAAAACTGTATATAAAATTTTATAATAAACAGTGTTTTTTTATATATGAATACCCCACAAGAGTCCCAACTGCTCCCAACCGTCTGGAGCTAGTGAGACTATGCCATCCCCAATTGGGGAATGTTGTGTAGCTGAAGTTATTGGGGGGGAGGAGAAAGGGAAGAGGAAGATGGGGAAATACCTGGCTATTCAGATCTGGTCACCAAACGCGGCTAAAAGCCATTTCAAGCAACGTTTCAATTCTGAATGGTGGTATTTCACCAGGGCGATACTGAGAGTATCTTCCACTCTGGAACGTGCGCAAATATCCTACATATTATTTTTGAATTAATTAATTCTGGGACAGCACAAATAAATTAGATAAAATTTACTTGCGGACGCCGGGATTTGAACCCGCGATCTTCGGATTCGTATATGGAGGCCGTCAGTGTTAATCTTAATTAAGTGATCTGCCAGATAAGTATTAGTTCTGTTATCTCTCTCTGTCTGTACATAATATGAATAATATGTACATTTTGACGAAGCATCAGGTCCATTGCTCAAATCCATTTTACTTATAGTTTTGTAATATTGATCGATGAACTTGCGCATGCAAACTGTTAAAAATATTTTTACAATGCCATTAATGGCGCCATGGAAATCATTTTTATCTATTATTATCATAAAAACCGTAATAATGTGTAACTTTTTATACTAATATTCGCTGACGATTTTTGAAGAAAGCAATCACTTTTTAGTTTTGACGTATTCAAAAAAAAAAACTTTGTTTAAAACCACGGAATTTATTTAAATTTTTACGACCATCGGGTTTCGCTCAGCCTGATCTTCATCGGGGTACAAAATTAAACTACCGTTCCAAAAATTTTGTACCCTGATAAAGCTCAGGCTAAGCGAGACCATCGTTCGTACAAAATAAAATAAATTACATGGTTTTAAACAAAGTTATTATTGCGCCCTTGATGTGATTTTCCCACGAAAACGGCGCTATAGAAGTAATCCAATTATTATTATTATTATTTATTGTTTTATTTCATTTATTGAAGATATACTATATTACTATAGCCTCCTTGTACGTATATATATTCGGTGCAGTTAAATATGTACTCTTCGTATATATTACCGATTGCTTCCAGTTTATTAGTTACGGATTACTCAATTTCAAATATATTTTTTAGATTGAATATTCAATACCATTTAATATTTAAAATATTGTCAAATTAAAACAAATCAATATTTAATTAACATAAATAAAATGCTATTCCAGTTATTATTAAGACACTATTTATTTTATCAGCGAGAGGTCAAAAACCAATATTACGTAAATAAAGGTATTATTTTGACCTGAAAAAAACTCCCCGGATTTTTCATTGAAAGCAAAACGTAAATTTTGGGTTAATTTACGGAAATTGGTTATTTAACGTGTAAGGCTGAGACGATTTTTAAATCAGCAGCCGCTCAGTTTGGTTGGAGAAAACAACTGTCAGTGGTGCATTTGTAAAATAACTAACTAACTAACCATCGCACCGTTTCACCGCAGGGGTGGGCACAGAGGACGGACCGCCAAACAACTCGGTCTTGGCACACACTCCTTGCTATACTCCTCCGTTATTCTAACTCTTAACATAGCCCGACTCAAGTATTTAGTTCACTTGATCATGCCGTGTCTTCCTCGGGCGTTCCCAGCTTCTTATAACACTCCTTTTTTCGTTAATCCGCTCTACATGCCCAACCCACCTAAGCGTCCCTTTTTTAATCTTTCTCATTACGCACGTATCAGCCTTGCATTCTTTGCAAATCTCCACATTTTTCACGCGAACATACATGGTTTTAAACACATTCGCCTCAGAGATCTCATTTCTACAGCATCCAGTCTGCTTACATCCTTTCTCTGCCAGTTCCATGCCTCACTGCCATAAATCAGAATTGATATCAGCACATACAGATATAGAGAAAACTAAAAATATATTTAAAATATATTGAATTTATTTTCATATTAATATAAATAACTTTTTTAAAATAAGTTTTAATTTCCAATATAAACTTGTCATTCAATGTATTATAATAATTTCTTTATCATTTTTGATTAATTACTTACCTGCTTTAATCAATTTTTGTTTATGTTTTTACTTTATTGTATTCTGTTTATCTTTTGTCTATATTTGACATTATTATTTTTTAGTATTCCGTATGTCCTGACGAGGAGAGCTTCACTTTCAAAATACGTTAATACGTATATATTAAAAAATTGGTGTTTACAAAGTAATTTTTAATTCACTTATTAATTATAATACTGTTAGCAACCAGCAAGAAATGGAAATCTAGGTACTCGTGAATAATGTCTCAAGCGACTGTTGTACCTAATTTCGACAGTAAATTGTTTACAATTAAATGTACCCACCCACATGATAAAAGCTGCTACTTTTAGTTTGCTGTTTGTTTACATTAAGATAAATATGATAAGACCTTTAACAAAATGATAAATTATGAGCTCGCAGCGTAATAGGGGTTTATTAAACAGCATGGGACAGTTTGCATCTCGCGAGAGATAACGTCTGCGTAATTTACAAGTTTACCATTACACTTACCATTTATATTACCCAGTACACACAATAACTGTTATGGCAAATGAGCGTGAGCTTGTCATGGTGAAAATCAACTTCTATAGATCCGGAGCTTTCAAAATTGAAACTGACCATCCGTTACAACATGCATTATCTATATATATAAAAATCAATGTAAGTTTGTCTTTCCTCGATGTTCTCGAAAATCACTGGACCGGAAAATAGCACAATTTGTTTTTATTAGTGCCGGGAAGGTTTAGAAAGTAGTTTAAATAAAATCCAATATGTAAAACTGTTGTTATAACGTTTTAAAATTAGTATGATAAACATTGAACCCGCCGTGTTTTATTTAGGTTAGCCCATAGACATAATGTTCTGGTTAGCCAGAGATTTCATATTCAAAAGAAGAAGGTTTTTTTGGGTAGAATATTTTCTAACTAAAGAATTTTATGTTTTAGATATGTTTTGAAAAAATAAACGTTTGGAATGAAATAAAATATTCAAATCAATGTTTCTTTATTTGCAGATAGTAACTTTGGCTGTCAAATCAATTATGGCACCCTAATGACAAGTGAAAAATCCCGAACAAGGCCGGGTACACATCAGCTGGTATAATATATAAATCATTAGAAAACCCGCTGTACCTTTGCACTCCAAATGATCATCTAAAATCTAAATAAATTAATGCTTTTTACAGGATTTTTAGATTTTTCAGCCAAAGTAAGTTCTTTGAGATATTTCACAAAATCGCGCTTTGTAATAACGTAAGGATAATTATTACGGAAAAAATCAATTTGCGGATATACCCTTTCGATCGTTAAAACCAAGCAATACCCTCCGAGCGGCAGCTGAACAATGTTTGAAAATGAGGTATGTTAATACGGAAGAGCAAGAGGGCGCGTTAATAAATAAAAATAAAAACGCTTAGAGTGTAAACGAACGTTTTAAAAATATTTAATAAAAAACCACACACGAGATGTATTTAGAATAGAGCAAAAATCTTCCAGACTATAACTTATGTAGCTTTTAAAGAAGCCCTGAAAATTTTATTTTTTTACGTACGTGTAACATGTTAACAGAACCATACATATTATTTATAGTTTTTGGAGAATACTTAGCAATTTTTTTCTATCGATGGAATTTCATATAATTACTTTTTCAACTAGATATTCGAATAGAAAAGATAACCCTTTTTAAGTAGATTAAAACTTAAAGTTTAAAGTTTTCAGGAGAATTTAATATTCGCTTCCTAGTGGTAAAATATTTTCTAATTTATTTCATTACCTTTTAGTTAACAACAGTTAATATTTATATTTCCCGTGAACAAGTCATTTGTTTGCAAATACTGTTTTCCTCGTTAAATGCAAATGATAAAACTGATCTCTAGTTTACCTTCGAATTAAAACGAAATTCATCTTAATTACTTACTATGAATGAAATCAAATGGGAATTTAATGTAGATTTCGATATGTACTTTGAATAACTGAGGATAAACCGCATATTATCTTCATGGTAATACCAGAAGGCCGGTCAGGTAACTAGAAAAAGAATGAGAATATGACAACTATTTTGATAATTTAGTTATTTACTAGTTTACTAATATACTCATTTACTTATTCTGTTAATCTCCTTATTTACTAATTTACCAAATATAATTTACTAATTTAATAATTTACTACTTTACTAAATTATTAATTTACTCTTATACTGATTTACTAATTTAATATTTTACTGATTTACTAATTTATCTAATTTACTAACTTATTAATGCACTATTTTATTAATTTAATAATTTATTATTTAACTATTTTACTAATTTACTAATTATATTTATTTATTAATCACATGAAATTCTCTTTTATGAATGATATTATATAAAGTGTATTTGCAAAGTTTTGTAAGTTTCAGAGTGTAATCTCCGTATAATCCTGCGGAAAGACCACCATTCTAAATCGAAATATTGATTGAAATATTGGAGATTAATAATCCCGCCAGGTTCAGACAATAGAGATTCCTGTGCGATGTTCACATAAAAAAATAATATTAAAAATAATAAGTGTGGTATTCCCATTTAAAAAAAAAAAAAGCTGATATCGCTCATACCTAGGCTTCGTCAGTGGAATATTTTACCGGCTAACAAAACATGAGCATGAGCGAGTGATAAAAACGATCCGTCCTCATTCGCCTAAATGTCAACAGTGCACGAATATTTGGCACGCGTTCGACGTTTTTCCCGGCCGTTGCCGAATGGATCAATGTCCTTTTGAGCTACTCCCGTTGAAATATCGGTAGGAAAAACACGGCAATCCCAAACGTCGTCTGTGTACCAATGATTTCAGTACATGGGAAATGATTGGGAATCTATCGGACGTGGTTAACGATCAGTACCCAAAAATACATACTTTGGAGTCTGCTAACCTAATAAATACTCTTATGATTTATCTGTAAATGCTATACGGGTAGTTAGTAAAATGTATAAGGTATCAAAAAACAAACATCCTCAAACTGTAATCTTTTAACTTTCATGTGAAATACGTACTGGAATTTTCGATAAAACGTTCAAAAATGCCTTCATTGGTTTTAAAATTACACCCTTTTCTGACAGTTTACACTTTGAGGATATTGTCTTTTGCAACCTTATGTAGTTTCCTAACTACACATATATAATTTACAGTTAAATCATTTGTAGTATTGCTTGAGTTAGCAGCCAACAGAGAGATGATTAGAGCAATTTTTGAGAGCTGGCCTTTAAAAAAATAGTATAAAATGCACAAGTCCCAAACACTCGCAGCTTTCCGGAGCTTATAGGACTATGGCATACCCAGTTAGCACATTTTTCGAGGCTGAAGGGAGTGAGGAAGGGAAGGAGATGAATAAGAGGAAGGTTGAGATGTACTTGAGTATTCAGATCTGGTCACCAAATACCGATTAACTCATTTCAAGCCACGTTTCGATTGTGAATGGTGAGCTCTCACTAAGGTTTTTTTTGTTGTTATTATTAAATTCTGCAAAGTATTTTTACTTTTATTATTGTGACAGCTGTTTCGGCGCTCAGGGCCATTTTCAAACTGCAGTTAATCCACATTGTGACGACTTATTTATATGATTTTATTCACTCCCATCCCATTCTAATTTGAACGGGTTTTTAAAAATAACGATTTATTATTGGTAAAACTGATTTAGTTAGAAAATAATTAAAATCCTCTAATCTGTGAGGTTTTTACATTTATAATGTGTTTCCCCGTATTTAAATAATAATGTTTTCTTAATTGATTTGTTCCCACTAAGGCGATATACTTGTGGACGCGAAACATGTTACAAAAAAAAATACCTGTTTATTATTTTTTGTGAGTTAAATGGGTTTTAACACAGTCCTAGTGATAAACCATATTGCGCGTCGAAAATTTATTAATGTTTGTTTCTATGATTTTTCCACGGTTTTTCATGGATTAAAACCATTTTATCATTTTTAAATTATATTAGTTGGGTACTTTATATACGTTAACATGTTTTCTTGTTATTAGTAATAGATAAACAACGTTTGTAAACAAATACACATATTGTTTTGTTGTCGATAAGAATATTGCGTTCGCTTTTCGCGCATAAGTAAGCGGGCAACCGTTTCAAGATTTTAGTATTAGCATGTCTCGCGCTGCTATATGTGAATATGTAAAATGTAGATAATGTGTACTATGTAGTGGTACAAGCTCGAATCATAGTGCCCACTTCTACCACGAACACTGTCGGGCCGTATGTAAATACACGTGCAGAGTGCGTCCACATGTGCGAGCAATGCGTAAAGGAAGTAAAATGAACCAACCACATGTTTAAATCAGTAATTTAAAGCAAAAAAAATCTGTTTAAGAATTGGATATCTGTAATCTATGCTAAAATGTCGCAAATCGCTCAATCCTAATTTAAAAATAACTAGCTGATTTATAACCGATAACAGGCCTTGTTCTGGATTATTTATTTTTTTAGAAAAAAAGTTATGAAGTTGTGATTTCTTGCTTCCTATTTGGGTGTCATAATTGATTAATGCCTTGTGACAACTATTACCATCCCTAAACAACCAAAAAAAAAGAAACATTCATTTGAAAATTTTATTTCATTACAAACATTTATTTTTCAAAATAGATCTAAATAAAAAAGTTCTTAAGTAGGTACCTACTTGTGTTTTCCATTTTAAAAATATACTACCCAAACAAACCTTCTTCTTTTGAATATGTAATCTGTGGCTAACCAGAGTGGTATATATATATGGGCTCTCAATGCAACATGACCGGTTCAACGTTTTTCGAACTAATTTCGAAACGTTATAGCAACAGTTTTACATATCAGATTTCATTCAAACTACTCTCTAAACCTTCCCGTCACTAATAAAAACAAACTGTGCTATTTTCAGCAAAATTGGTTTTTCGGCAAAATTTCAGTAATTTTTGAGAAAATCAAGGACACACAGACAAGTTTTCTTTTTACATATAGAAATTCTTAATTTGTAAATTAATTTTTAAATTACGTGACATTAAATTTATTAATATTATTGTATTTAATTCATAGAACTCCATTAATTTACTCGTATTTATAAATTAAAAATAAATTAAATTATTAAGTTCTGCAAATAATTTAGTTTGTTATTATTGTCACAGCTGTTTCGGCGTTCAAAGCCATTTTCCAACTGTGGTTAGGCAACATTGAGACGACTTAATTATATGATTTTATTTACCTCTACCCAATTTCGATTAATTGTGACGGTGTTTGAAATGATTTATTAATATTTTCGGTAAAAACCGATTTATTTCGAAATCAGTCGTGATAATTAATATTCTCCATTTTGTGGGTACTTACAATTGAATTTTTTCCTCCTTTTTATTGGTGGCATGTTTTTCTTAATTGTTTTATAATGACGTGATGCTAATTTGTTTGGTAAATTAATTATTTAAATTGATTATATTGTTCAGGTTTCCCGATAATTCTAAGAAATGAAGAATATGATTAAAATAAAATTATTATCAATTATTTACAATTAAATAGATTGAAGCTGAATCCGTCAAAGACTGATTTTCTCTGGCCCGCCACAAGCAGACGCCTGCATAACATTGACATGTCCCCAATAACTATTTCTGGAACTGACATTACTCCAAAGACATCTATCAAATTACTTGGAATCAATCTGGACGCTGATTTGTCCTTTAAAAGCCAACTGAACAGAACTGTAAGCACAGGGTTCTTCCAATTAAGGTAAATTAAAGCAGTACGGAGAAACCTGTACAGAGGCGACTAATTGCTGGTTGATTCGTACGTTGTTTCACGTCTAGATCATTGCAATGGAATATATGCAAGTCTCCCCAACTATCAAATTAACAAATTACAATCCATTTTTAAGCACCTACTCTTCTTTTGCGAATAACCTTATAATGTATATAATATCAATGACAAATAGGATTTAAACAGTAACTTCAATGTCATGCAATGTGCAGTGTTTTCTAATATACTCGTATGTGTCCTGTGCGTGCAAAGTCATACCATCTCAGCACAAAACATTGTAATTGAATTAAGTTTTAATCTGGAGTGCCCTACCAGGTAAGCATGTTTTTCCTGTATATGTACATAATAAGATAAACCTTAGCAAGTAGTATTTGTACAGCGCCCTTGAGGTAATTTTTCACAAAAACGGCGCTATATAAATAGTCCAAGTGTTATTATTATTATAATGAGAACATTTTTTTTTAAATAATACGATTTTATTTTTGTGTAGGTTCGCTTCGCTTGAGGAAAGTATTTGTATTATTGTTAACTAGATGTATTTATTTTATCTTAATTCTGGTATGGAAGTTTTTCTTGCCCCAACAATTTAAAATAAAATTACCAAGAAATTCTCTTGGTAAAATGGAAGTTATTAAAAGTTTTCATAAAATTTCGATAATTTGAAAAAAATAAAAAATAATCTTTTAACAATCGTACACACTAGTCCCGATGAGAAAAAAGTAACCTTTTGATAAAACAAAGTCGCCGTAATTTATTTAATTTATGATATTCCACATTAAAATTCTGTTTTCCAATAAAAAAAATTAAAAATATTTTTCATCCAAAAAATGTCAGCTGAAGTTTTCCAGGATTGCAGTTTTAGTAAATATTTCAGTTGCAGCTCTTTATCCCGAGAGCTCTGTCACATCGTCATACCGCGTAAACTGAAAAATGATGTGTTTACAATGAAAATAAATCAACTGCGGGCAGATGCGAGTGTCGCAGTGTGAGTGCGGAGAGAATCTTGGTAGGGGGGAAGGTACGGGAGGGGCACCCATGCCGCATGAAGTATGTACATTTGTTCAAATAATGTCTCCGGTAAATAGCAAGCGAGTACAGTTCGCTTATGAGACTTGCCTTCTAATTCCAAAATTTAAATAATAGAATTAAAAAAAAATGCTTAGTAAATATTCAAAATTCAAATAAATTACGTAGTAAATGTTCGAAATTCAAATAAAACAACAAATACGTAGTAACTGTTCGAAATTTGAAAGTATATAAACATGTTTTAATTCCACGTTAAGTGATACTACACGACAGATGCAATAGCCTGAAGCCAGTGAAACTACTATATCCTTTAACTAGTGAAAAGTTGGGAGGCTCAGAAAAGTGTGACAAGAGGTGCAGAGGGAAAGAGAGTGGTGACTGACCGACTATTCAGATCTAGTCAATATAAATAAACGGAGCTGAATACATTTCGGTCGTGATTAATGGTATCTCGCGAGGATGATTCTGAGAGAATGATATTGCAGAAATTTACTATTTTCCATCGTCTAATCTACGAGTAGGGTAGGGCGTTTTTCTGAGGGCTGGCATGATCAGATCAATTGTTTTTAGGTCACTTAATCGTACCATATATCCATGAACTTCTTCTTTCATCCACTTGCACGTCATAAATTCTTCCATATAAAATATAGTCACCCCTTCGCTCATTCGCCGTACATGCACTAACCATCATCTTAGCGCCCCTTTTTCACTATGATTCATTACGCTCCATCAGACTTGCATTCCTTTCAAGTTTCGTCAATTTTAATTAGGCTACAAATGGTTTTACGACGCATGCGCCCAAGGGTTGTCATTTATTTCGAATTCAATCTGCTTTCATCGTTGTATTATTAATTAGATGCCTCGCTGCAATACATCAGAGTTAGCAATGGAAAAATCCTGTAAAATAGTTTACAAAATCGGTTGCTCCAAAAGTAAATAAAAATGTTTTACTGTTATTATGAGCATATCGAAAAACAATTTCAAAAATTGTTGGTCATTAACATTCAACAGAGAGTGAGATCATTTTGTTAACAGATCACTAAAACCAAAGTACGTGACAAAACTGGAGTCTTAAAATGTTTATTATACTCATTAACAAGTTTTTTTTACTGATTACGTAATTGAGATCTTAGCATTTATATTTGTTTGAACACTAGCTATCACTGAAATTAGTTAGTAATTTATAAAACTTTGAAAACGTGTTGTTTTAAAATATGATTGCGTTTATTATTTTATTTTTGTTAATTTCTGTATAATTTTGACATTTTAAGGTAAGGTATAATATAAAATTACACTCTTCAATTCCTTATTTTATGTTATCATTTTTTAATACAGCAATATATATGCATTTTTATAAAACCTAATTTAAAAACATTAGTATCGTACTTGTATGTGATTTTAAAACGCTCGCTAAAATCTTATTATATTTATGTACGTGTATGTGATAATATCAGTAAATTCTGTTTACTATCATAACTAATGAAATGTTTTTTTGTTTGTTTCTTATTATCACTTTAGTCATATTTTATCTTTCTTATTTTCGCTACCACTTTAAGAAAATGATTAACTAATTTTTGTTTAAAATGAAAACTTTGATATAAGCCATAGAAATGTGATAAAAAACTATTATAATACCCACCCACAGACTTCGCCTTTGTGGGATTTTTTTGTTTACATATTTAATTTTTATCATATTTTCTTGAATTTTCAAACTGTTTCAAAATGTAATTATGTAACACAAATTTTCAATAAAAAAAAACATTATAGATATATTATAGAATTTTTTTCATAGTCCTCCTCACTAGAAGATCCTGTGCTGGGTCGAACTAGATTTTGAATAAGGGGGTTTCAGCGACAAGTTTCTTACCAAATTCATGGAAAAATACATTATGATCAGAAATTGTTCGTATTTTTCTATTATTATTTAATTTCTTTATTTGTTCGTTATTCTTAGGGTAGGCACAGCTTTTCAGCCTTTATGAACTGCACGCCACTGCTTAAAGGATGGTAATGGGGAAGCAACAAACAAACCGCCCGGGGCAATCTTCTAAACCACACCCGAATCCAGATTTGTTTTTATCTTTTTTTATTATTAATTTCTATATAATTTTGACATTTTAAGGTAATGTATAAGTATTAAAAAATAGATGTACTCGTATATATTAAATAATTTTTTTCATAGTCCTCCTCACTAGTTGATCCTGTGCTGAGGTGAACTAGGTTTTGAATAAAGGGGTTTCAGCGACTTCTATATTTCAACTTCAATGTTTGGGTAGGGTATTTCCAGTAATTACTATGACTTTTAAATATACTAGTCAGTTCTTCTTCTGTTAATTCCTTAAGCCAAGTTTTGCTGGACTTAATGCAATTATTGATTGAATTAATAATGAATGGGAGTTTCTTTGTCCAAAAGTAATTTTACACTTAGGTACATTTAGTTTGTCTAGTTGCTTTGCTCTGGTTATAAGGAGTGATAGTCATTTTATACTTTTTGGGATGACGAGCCAGAATATTTTTAGCAAAGATTTTTTTTACACCTGGAACGTCGAAACGTTTAAAGATTGTTATTATTAATTCGCTGTCATAATATAATGTAACCTACGTTATCCTTAATCTACACGTGTACATTTATAAACCTGCTTAAAACATGCTTATCTAGTGGTGAGCTGGTGAACTAATACTTTTGAAACTAGGACGACGCCAGATAGTAACTACCTAATAACTGGTAATAATAATATAAACGTATCTTTTAACCTGATCGCGGTCAGCGGTAACAAATATTTGTCCAAAGAAGCGAAGTGCTGATACCAACCCTGATGTCTGGCAGTGAGGCATGGAACTAGCAGAAGAAATATTAAAGTAGACAGTGTGTGGTAAAACCATGTATGATCATGTGGAAAATATTGAGATTGAGTAAAGATTGCAAGGCTGATGTAAAGATGGCATAATGAGGAAGATTAATTAAGGGATGCTTAGATGATTTGGGTATGTAGAGATGAACTAAGAAAGTAGTTTTAGGGGAATATTTGACCCAAATGTGAATGGAAGAAACCGGGGACGCCCGAGGAAGACATGACACGATCAAGTGAATCAAATACTTGAGACGAGCCATGTCAGAAGTAAATTAAGCAAGAAGTGTGTGTCAAGATCGAGTTGTTTGGCGGTCTGTCATTTCTGCCTACCCCTGTGGAGAAACGGCGTGATGGTTAGTTAGTTAGTTATCTTTAAAAATGCTTGCAATGGGGACATTTTTCATCAAACAAATAGAAAAATTCATAAAATCGATTTGTTTGGCTTATATTGATATTACGACATAACACTTTTGGACGTTCCCAATTTTTCCCATATTGTTTTTCTTCATTCTTTTTCCTAAAAATGTAACATAATCCGTAGATTATTTGTTTGACCGATTGGAGGGGTTATCGAACTTTATCACGTCGTTGATCTAACCGTCTATCGTAGGTATGTTTTCTATGATAACACTGTCTGTTATCACCTCGTAACCTAGTTTCTAACATCTCACATTAAATAATAGAAAATTTTATTTTTAATAATAATAATAATAATAATAAGCAGATGACTTGTATAGCGTCGTTTTTTCTAAAATATCTAATAAATCTAAATCTAATATAACTATAAAAAGTTATTAAAAGTCTAATATACATATTTAGCATTTTAATATTTTAATATTATAAAATTGTAATATTTTAATATTGTAATATTGTAATATTTTAATATTTTAATATTTTAATATTTTAATATTTTAATATTTTAATATTTTAATATTTTAATATTTTAATATTTTAATATTTTAATATTTTAATATTTTAATATTTTAATATTTTAATATTTTAATATTTTATTATTTTAATATTTTAATATTTTAACATTTTAATATTTGAAGTTTTTAATATTTTATTATTTTAATATATCGATATTTTAATTTACATATTGCTTATTTGTAATACTTATAACATGTATAATTTCTATATCTTCCTCTAAATACCTATGCTTAATCTACGTACTTTTTTTTATTTCACTGGGCAGTGAGCTGTACATTTTAAGACCTATATAAAGAATACAATTTTTTTATTTTTTTAGTCTAATATTTTCTTTCTGACTCAAATGGTGTGTGTGGAAGTCTCTATTCTAATGTATTTTGTCTCTAAAGTAAAGTGGTAGTAAATTGTTAAGAAATTTCTAAATAAAAATTAAAACGTTACAGAAAATAATTTGTTTAACACCCATTATATCTAATTCCTTGAGCATTTTCTGTTTTGATTAATATTTATTGCACTGTAAAATTTGTTTCATTGTTCTATTCTGAATTATTCGAGGTTTTTAAGCTACCTTAATTACTTAGATAGAGAACATTTTAACAGTAAGAAGTCTACGTGTAATGCAACAAGTGTTTTATAAATTAGTAACCTTGTGTGTTTATCGAACTAATTGTTACGTTTAATCTTTGGAGCACAGACGTCAAGTGGGAATGGTGTCGCTGTTCTACCTGTATTTCAATGGAACTTGCTCTGGGGAACTATCGACATTGATCCCTTCGCCACCGGTGCACAGTTGGGATTCACGCCAAACGCGCGCCCAACATTTGTACATGGTTGACATTTGCCACATGAGAACGCTTCTATGACTCGTTCCTGAGTCCAACAGCTCGGCCATGGAATGATTTTCCAGCCTCTGTGTTTCCTTCCTCCTACAACATGGTCTCTTCGAGACCCAGATTCACTCCTTATCTTCTTAAATACCCTCCACACAGTATCCCCAAAGATATGACATAGGCCTTGATAGAAATTATTTCATATGTGTGGAGTTACTGTAAAAAATAAATTAATTGGAAAGACCAATTTCGCCAATTTCATTTTTGCATAAAATTGGCGTTTTATTCAACAGTGATCTTTTAATATTATTTCCAAATACTTTATCTTGTTTACCTATTCTTAGTTTTCACCATCCATTCTTACTTAGTGACGTCCACCGTACTTTTAGTTACCAATGATCATGCACTTTGTTTATGAGACGTTCATTTAAAATTTGAATATTTCATCCATTTGGACACAGTGTTAAGAGCAATAAGGAACTCCGGTAAAAAATATTATAGGTATAAAAATATATATTCGTATAGATCAGCAAAACGCCGATTCTGAATATATAACTTGAATTATTTATAAACTATACGTGAAATTTATAAATCGTTATAAAAAGTGAATAAAGAATTATTGCATCAAAACGCCTTATTATGTTGGTACCATTGCATTTGGAACATCTAACGTCACGTGTGTATTCTGTCTTTCGATTAATATGGAAAATTTTATTTTTCACTTTTGTTTTGTATTTTAAATATGTATTTTTTTTAGTTTTGGAGAAATTTGATCTTTATTAGGATGACTTTACCCTCTTTAATTATTGTTCAATGTAAAAAACTATTATTAATAATATAAAATAGAGTATTCATGAGCAAACCCATTATCAATATGAACATTTTGATAATGTTATTGCTCAATACCATTATTATTCTTTGAGTTTAAAGTTTCTAAAAGGTACATAATATTATTACTTATGTTTATTTATGGTTTAATACGAATAGAATATAAAATTTTGTACCGTGAAACTCGTCCTTGTTTTGACATTTCACATTATAACCTCAAATCTGATCAAAACTGACCGGCCATATATTTGGAGCGTTTTGGCGGACTTTTAAAAATTAAAAACTTTTAAAATTATTTCAACTATGAAAACTAAGTTTAGAAAAAAAAACTAAATATACTGGTTTTGAAGTTTGAACATCATTATTAAAAATGAAAAAAATATATATATATATTGTCAAAAAAGATTAAACAGTTATCAATAATATATATATTATTAAACTGTTTTTTTTATCAAATTAATAAGATTTGAAACATTTGATATAGGTACACCCATTTTTAGTAGCAGATAAATAATAATGTTATCACAACGTATAATTTTATTTTTGGACTGTTATCAACCGTCCTTTGTGTATTATTGATTGTGCTGTCACATATTTGAATACCAATGGAATCTATGTAGCTTATAATGGAAACGTTTTTTCAAATATATCCTTTCTAATCTTCCAACATTATCATCCATATAATGCAGTTCTCTTTTTTAAATAATCCAAAAAAAAACTTTGATCCTGCCCAACTATTCCTTGCACACATTCAACAAAAATAGCTCCTCCACAATCAAAATACGAGTTAATTTTTATACGCAGTTTTGTTCACCTCAAGCACGATTTACAATAACTAACCAAATCTAATATATTTGGAAAATAACAGATGTGCTATATGTTGCAAACTAAAACTGTGACTTACAATACTCACGAGCAGCAGACTCACTTACATGCACAATTTAGAATAAACTAGGAGTATAAATAATCAAATGTAAATTACAAATATCAAAAGAGCAAGAAAATATACTAATAGAATTAGAAAATAACATTTATATTGCATGCCTTTAACATCCACTGAAATATCTTCTTCAGTCACTAAATTCTGACAAAATTACACATGCATGAATTACACGTTCCAATTACATGTTCTTAAATTACACCCACTGGAATTATATACTTAAAAACAAAAACTTTATTTTAAAATGTTTCATTTTTAGTATATTTACACAAACACTTACACTTGTACTTGTAAAATTGTAAAATTGTAAAATTGTAACATTAACAAATTTTTATACAATATTTTTATAATTTTCTTAAAGGACTTGAGCTTTAAACATAACTTAATAACAATGTGTTCATATTGTTCATAAATGTATGTAGCAATGATACCGTATCACAGTATTTAGTCTGGAAATACGTTACAAAGCTGAGTACCAAGAAGTATGAATGTTGATTGGGATCCGTATAATATACCCCTATTCGTGAAAATCATAAATCATGTTACATTTAATTCTTATCGATCCTATTTAATTAATTATTGACAGCTTATGAAAACAAGCGAATCAATTAGAACTCAAAAGCTACTTAAAAGGTCTCTGGCTTAAAGCTCTTGTAGTAACTCCATTTAATTTAAGCACTAAGCGTTTGATGATATCATTGTACTCTAGTTTTCATAATAAGAAGACTGATCGGTCCGTATGAAAGCTTTTACTCAAAACCAATGCAGTGATTATGGTGACAGACAATTTCAACGTAGTCTAATTTTCATAATTTCTGGACTGTTCGAAATGCGGATCTTATTTGGCATGCTGGAGGCGAAACAATAAAACATCAATAGTTTTAAGGGACACCACTCAAAATGGCCCCAAACATTACTTTGTAGGTTGCTAATTCAAACCATAATACAAATGATTTGTCTGTAAATTCTGTGCGGGTATTTTGTTAACTCTTTTAGCCGTGTTTGGTGTTTGATGTGATTTTTCACAAAAACGGCGCTATACAAATCATCCAATTATTATTATTATTATTATTGGTGACCAGATCTGAATAGCCAGGCATTTACCCAACTTCCTCTTCCCCTTCTCCTTCCCCTCCTCTATACCTTCAGTCTCACAACATTCCCAATTGGGGATGCCATAGTCTCACTGGCTCCAGACGGTTGGGAGCAGTTGAGACTCTTGTGCGGTATTCTTGTAAAAAAAAAAACTCTACAAAAGGTTTCAAAAAATTTAATTTCTTAAACTGTAATCCTTAAATTCTGGGAAATACTTGAAAACCAGTAAAAGTCATTGTGAACGTTTTTTTTACCTAAAATTCTAATTTCTAATTCGTATTTCATATACATTTTAATAGATTGCAGTGTAAAAATTATTGTCTTCTGAAACCTTTCCATTTTCCTTATTATCCGTATATGATTTACACATATAACATTCGCAGTATTCTTGAGATAACAAATTGCAAAGTGCGTATTTTTGGGTGCTGACCGTTAAAAATGATTTCTGAAGTAGAAAGGGGATATTTCATCAAAGGATGGTTTCCATAATATCGAGACTGGGCAGTGTAGAAGCTTTTTTGGCACACCCAATAACTCTAAAAATGATTCCTTGCAGTACAAAATTTATTATATAATGTTCATAAATTGTTCAAATCACTAAAAGCCATTTTTTATGGCGTATATATAAGTATAAATATATATATGATCGTAGTCTAGTTTCTATAGAGACGATACTGTGCAGTATGGCAACTTTATTAGAAGAACCGAGGCCACTCTCATCAATACAAAAATCTAGGTTTTTCTCATACATATCAAAGAAGTTGACAAACCTTACAGTTATAAGGCTGCTTGACTTTAGTTTAGTGCGAAGCATTCTCGAGAGTGGATCTCAGGTATGTGATCCAAAGGACACCATCTATGTAATAATTGTCGAGAAAATCCATAATAAATTCTTACGATTCCTCTACATGAGAGAGTTCGTTTTTTACCCATGGTTGTTTCCAACAGCTTTTCTCTCGGAAATGATGGGTATCTGCAGCCTAAGTTCTAGGAGGGATATAGCATTACTGCTTATGGCTCATAAACTCTTGAACGGCGTATTATTGATATCTGACATCCTGGCTAAAATATGATTTTAAGTCCCTGATAATTTCACGCGAGGCCGCCAACACAGGCTTCTATTTCTTCCCAGGTGCCGAACTAACTTACCAATAATGATAACTCTGGGAAGACGTACTAGATTAATTAATTGCTTCGCGGGAAATGTGCATACTTTCTATGTTATATGAAAATATGTTATAATACTATTATGTACCTACTTGTAGCTTAATTTACCTATATGTTATATAATTATACAAACCATATTTTTCCAAATTTTTTATCGCTTTGCGTTGTATTGGTTTTTACAACTGTTTTTGCAAAAAATAAATACAAATAGCTTAAAAATGATAAATGATTCATCGCACTCGCAAAATACAAGTTCAAACTTGCACGTACGTATATATATTGGTATATATGTAGCACAGTCTGGGTTTAGGCATGCAATAGCTACACAATGGCACCTTTGAGAAACGAATAGCGGTTTTGCAACTCTTTAGTGGCACGTTAAAAAAAATTGAGGCGCCAGGTCACCAATACATTCGCGCAAGTTTGCACGAGCAGCCGTCAAAACAGAAAGAGTAAACGTTTGTTATTGTGACCTCATAAACTTTAGCTACTCCACCGACACAAGAGTTTCAAATCAACTGCTCGGAGTGAGTGGAACTTTTTCATCTTCACACAGGGAGCGCTGTGAGGCTAAAGCAAGCATAGGAGGCGAAGAAGAAGAGGAGGAGAAATAAGAAATAAACATTAGTTAAAGACATTTCAAGCAACGTGTTCATTTTGAACGGTGGTCTAGGACCACTAGGGGCATAGCGATAATATCTTTCACACTAATACAATGTGCATATTCATAAAAAAAATGGTTTGTGCACCTCATTCCGACGTACAGCACCTTTCCAAATTAACAAATTAATAACTCTTTTATAATTTCTTCAAAAGATTGGTATTCACTTTGTGGCTCATTATTAAAAAAATTAATTAAAAATTACTTTGTATTCTCCACTTTATTAATATATAGATGTTTCGACAGCGAAACTTTCCTCATCAGGAATATCCAAAATACTAAAAAATAATATTGTCAAGTATAGACAAATGATAAATATAGAACAAATTAATGTAAGAATAGACAAATTATGAACACAAAAATAAATTGATTAAAGTAGGTAAGTAATTAATCAAAAATTATTATAAAACATTAAATAACAAATGTGCATTATAATTTTTTTTCTTATATATTTTTATCAGTTCAAGAAACATAATACGTCATTCGGTATCTCAAAATTTTAAAAAGGCAAATTCGTTTGTAGGTTGGTGAATTCGGATCTTAAATTTTTTTATTTTTTTGAATTCTCTAAGTCGCGCGTCGGGCGAAGCTTACGTCGGCAAATTCAGTAAGTAAATATTTATTAATTGAAATCTGCAAGACGAATGTTTGTATAAATGGTAATATCATTAAACCATTAACAATATTCCAATTATACGGTTCTAATAAAAATGAAATAATAATAATTTTGTTCGTAAGAAGCAATCACTTTATGGTTTGACATAGATCAGGCCTCGTCAGGGAAACTATAATAACAGTTATTATATTTGCCCTGACGAAGCTTAATTAAAGCGAAACCGGTTGGCATAAAAATACAATAAATCCATGGTTGGTAATAAAGTGTTTTATTTAATAGACTAATTATTTTCTTACCGTTGTTCATTACTACTACAATTAGATTTTCTGCCTTAATGAAGTGTGACCAATAATTTTATTTTTGATAATAAACTGTGCGTTTGTAACCTTTTGACTATCAGAAGAATACTTATTTAACGTTTTAACTATCACTAAAAATCCAATGTAATTATTGCAGTAAATTTATGTGTAAAACAGGTAACCTTGTACACATTAATTCCTTCCATCATTTCCTCCATGAAATATCACCAAGTAGCAACAAAAAACTAATAAAAAATATCCATATTTCATCGCTGCATTCATTTTAACACCGAGGTACTCGAAAATTTGTATATGTCATAATAAAACCTTACAATGGAAAATCATTAAATCACATTTGTACGGTTATTACAACTTCAGCATTGTCAGATAGATTGTAATCTAAAACTGTTGTTAAATGGACAAACGATCAGAGAATTATTTGACATTTTATGGGGAATCATCAACTTAAAATTGCTAAAAAAAATCAACATAACACGATGAAAAAATAATCAAAAAAACACTAAATACATGAACAATTTCCAATTTTTTTTTCATAATCTTATACACTGTTTTACATGTACTGTCTTTTTACTTACAACAATTTGCGGAAAATTTGAGAAGCTCTAATCACTCTTTTGACCAAACTACGGGAATAAATATTCTACACAAAAATGGAATAGGCCTACGGCTAAATAACTTAGAAGCCCTTGAAATAAAAAAAAAATCAGTAAAAAATAATAATAGACATATACTAAATAACCAAAAAAAAATTACGTATAGTCATATTTTAGACCTATTTCCGTTCCCCTCCAACTCTCCCTCTCCTCAAACAAGCCACCACCGTAATTGACGTTCTGTTACCTTCATTATCTTTCATGGTTTTTTTTTCCCATCGTACATGTAATTAGGTATTTGGTATTGTAGGTTTTTATTTTTATTTTATTGTTATATTGTTGTCTCCCTCTTATTATTGTTTCTCTCTTTCCCCCTTTTGCACCCTATATATACTGCACACTCTTGTTATTTAATTACTATGTTCTATGTCCTGAAGACGATTCGGCAGAATCGAAACTAGTCGACAAATAAAAAAAAAAAAAAAAATTGGATTAAAAACAAAGTGACTTGTTATTTAATACAACAATTAGTTGATAAAGTACCATTGGAGAGTAAAAACACAGTAAAAACAGAAAAACACGTATTTTTTTAAGAGAGATATCTTTTACAAACTTTATTGCAATAATTACTAACCCAACTTTCTTACCATTAACTCCACACAGGAGGTCCTGGGAATATTTCATCTTTGAGGATGCTGTGTGGAAGGTCTTTTGGAGGGGAGGAAGGAGTGAAGATGGGTCTTGAAGAGACCCGTATTGCAAGAGGGTGGAAATACAGATGGTGGCAAATCGTTCCACAGATGGGCTGTTGAACTCAAGAACGAGTCGTAGAAACGAGCCATTCTCATGTGTCGAATATCAACCGTTTGCAAATGTTGGAGGCGCGTTTGGCATATTTCCCGACTATGCATTGGTGGCGAAGGGATCAATGACTCTAGTTCCTCAGAGCATCTTCCATTAAAATACCGATATAACAAGGATAACATTCCCACCTGACGCCTGTGCTCTAAAGATTGCAATCAATTTGTTGGGATATCCAATATGTCAATCGAACTGCACGTTTCTGCACGGAGGATTTTTTCCGCTATTCTGGGGCTCCATACCATAGGTGACTGCCAAATTCAACAGTAGGGCGCACTTGCGATTTGTACAGGGTCATTAGTCAGAATATCATTTTAATTATATCGTTTTATTTTCATCCATATAGCTAACTAACTAACCATCACACCGTTTCCCCGCAGGGGTAGGCATAAAAAAGACAGACTGCCAAATAACTCGACCTTCTTGCTTCATTCACATCCATACATCGTCTCATAGATTCTCTTCTATTATATCGACTTCTGACATAGCCCAAGTATTTGTTTCACTTGATCGTGCCATGTCTTCCTGGGGCGTCCCGGCTTCTTCTTCCATTGACATTCGCGTCATATATTCTCGTTACACACCTTTCTACGTTCATCCTATCTACATGCATAAACCACCTAAGCTTCCCTTTTTTAATCTTACTAATTACGCACGTATCAGCTTTGCATTCTTTGCAAATATCAACATTTTTCACACTATCATACATGGTTTTACCACACATTCGCCTCAGAGATCTCATTTCTACAGCAATCAGTTTACTAATACTCTATAGCCTTCAAAGATAATTGTAGATCGGGGGTGTGATGGATACACAATCTCCATAGTGTGATACCACAAAAAATTATAACGTAAATCTACTAATACTTCAATTATCTTACGCGTTACAAACGTGCTGTGAAATTTGACGATCATCGTGAAAGCAATTAGAAATAATGGATACATGATAAACGATTATGATTAGAAGCTAATTCTGAATAATCTCCCACTCTGGCAATTGATTTACTTTAGTTGCCTCAAATCGAAACCTAAAATAATAAATTTCTGCTGTCGAGATAATGGGAATATAATATCATGAACAAGTGCAAACAGAAACCCAATTATTATTGATAGTCTGATACTACCGTCATCATATATTAACTTGTTGATATGGAAACAGAAATCATTATCGCAATAATTAATAATTACTCTTCGAGATGATAACGACAACGTATAGAAATTCTGTTTGACTTTTGTTCGTGAAATTAAAGCTGGAAAATTTTCTTATAATATGTCCACACAATGTTTATTGATATTTTTATTGAATCAATATCAATATTTAAACATGCAATCTTTGAGTTACTTCGATAAGCAAAGCTAATTTTATTTAAGGTACCACCGGAGATTATACTAAATGCCTGGTTTCAACAGTTTCTTTATGATTATTATTTTTTTACATCAACTCGACACAGGGGGTCCTCAGAAAGGTAATTTTAAAATGGATTTTTTTATGATAGTTTAAGAGCAGGATTTAATGAGCACAAATTAAATAGTATTAACTAACTAACAAGAGTGCCAACTGTAGGGAGCTAGTGGGACTATAGCATCCCCAACCGTGGTATGTTCTCAGGCTGAAAGAGCTGGAGATAAAGAGAGGGAAGGCCGTTCATATCTGGTCACCAAACAAGGCAAATGCCATTTCAAGCAACCTTTCTATTTAGAATTACGGCGTTTCACTAGGGCGATACTAAGTGTAACTAGACCAATACTAAAAATATGTCTACCATTCTTTGTATTTCTTGGGCATTAACTATGTAACAATTTTTATACATTTTGTTTGAAGAGTTTTATTTACAATATACATATATATTAAGTGTATTTATTTGCTACCGGTTTCGATCCATGGAGGAGTCAAAATAACAAGGGAGCATGGTTAACAAAGGTGATTTACAGGGTGCTATTATTTTGTTTACTAATTTATTTGTTGATTTTATTTATTTATTGATTTAAATTTTTTGTTTAAACTTAGTTTTTTTTGTGTTAAAGTTACGACCTGTCTCTGATAAATGGTTAGGAAACTTAAAATAGTAATTATTTCGTA
Organism: Halesus radiatus; assembly: GCA_022606495.2. NCBI lineage: Eukaryota > Metazoa > Arthropoda > Insecta > Trichoptera > Limnephilidae > Halesus > Halesus radiatus. The sequence continues at coordinate 71,996 of JAHDVE020005833.1, read as the reverse complement.
AACAGGGTTCATGTTCCCTGATTCTAAATAAATTAAATTAAGTAACAAATGTACACTGAGAATAAAAATCTTCAAAACAAAGATGTGTTGAATTGATCTCATGGGAATGCAAAATTATTTGATGTGTTAAATAAATAAAAAATATAAAATAATACATACCACTCCTGTTTTTTTCTATTAACCAGAAGGGATGGAAATTTTTGCTTTTAAGGAATTTGTGTTTTGATTTAATTCGAGGTTTTGAAAATTATTATTATTTTTTTTCATTTTTATTTATACAAAACTAATCACATGCCAATATTATGGTATTCGATTATTTTTATCCTTTATCAAATTATTATTACTATTCACTAGAAAACGATTAAATAGAAGCCGCTCTTAAAAATAAACATTTGATTTATAACATGTTTCAATCGGCCTAAAATAATTTATAAAATTTCACATCATAGAGGACAAAAATTTAAGCTTTCATCTATTAATTTATATGCAGACAGTACTGGCAATGAGTAATTGTAAAAATCATTTCGATATTTTACAAACCTATACAACGAATTTATGATTGTTGAAATGGCAATCAAAATCGTATGCCAAAATTAGAAAATTGACTTGATTAGATGATTGAGTGCGAATAATCAACACAAGAAATCGTAAATGAAATTGATGATTCAATGTGTTAAAAAAATTGTTTTGTATGCGTTAAGTTATTTGAGTTTAAGGTCAGTCAATGATGTGTACATTTTTTTTTGATGGCGTTGCTATTATATGTGGCAAAGTGACGATTCTCTACCGAATTATGAACGAGGAGGTCCAATAATTCAAGGCGAAGGAGATTCACAAAGGGACGCCATGAAGGATAGGAAAAAAATAGCGGCAGAAGTGTTAGAATAATGAGCAAGGCCAATGCCAATTTCAATTTGAAGGACCCCTTGACCTCTCCAGCCAGACTCTCTCGACCCATCGCCTTGCACCGCAGTTTGAGGGATGGATTAATACGTCCATCACTCCTGGACATACTGACCCCAAAATTCCTACCCACCCCTCATACGTTTTTCCTTCCCAGAACTTTCTATCCTCCCTTTCCTACACAACACCCCCAAAAATGACAGAAGCCCTGATGATATTTTTTTTTCTCAGACCTGAAGTTAATGTCTAATAAAAAATCAAGAAATCAAATTCGTGAATCGGATATGTCAAGAGCCGGAATAAAAAAATGTGAATAAAGCGAGCAGTGTATGTAATTAGAGTATTGCATGACAATCTATTTTTTATTCGTTCCCAGAGGAAATAACGAATTGAAAGCAATTCTTCCTCAAAAACTTAAAATAGGTTCTGAAAGTACGAAGGTATTAGGAAAATAACGTAGGCAATAAAAATAAATAAAAATTAAGGCTATTTCAATTGCCCACAATAAAAAAAGAGTCTAAACCGACAAAACTTAAATAATTTGATAACTTAAATTAAATGTTTTAGAACAATTTGAACCGATTAATATGATGACGGAGAATAGCTTTCCACGAACTCCATGAAAATACTGTTGCGAAGGCTGTACATAATTTTCACTAAAAAAAGACGTATTTTTTTTATGAAAATTAAATAAAATTCGGTTGGAACACTGAGTAGTGGTATTTTTAATATTTCTCGCATTACGTTTAAGGTCGCAGCTCGTCCTTTACCAGCGTAACAACAGGTGTTATTAATTGTTCACGTCACAATATATTCTACACTCCAAACGCGTCATATATAAAGCTCATTTTACCTGCCACGGAGAACGTGTACCTTGAAAATCAGTTATGAAAGGTCGTAATAATTTTTGGCGTAATTTGTCTCATAACATAAAACATACTATATTTTCTACCCGACTGGCTAGAAAATCGTGAAACTTAAGATATGTCTAATCATACAAAATTCACTATTATCACGATGGAAATTATCCTGAAAAGAGTCGGAATGAAATGAACAAAATGTTTGTTTGTCTGATTTGAGAAGCAGCAAAACTATATGTGAGCTATTGAGTCATGAACATCGCACATCCCTTTTTCTCTGAAAATTTTTTGTTAAATTTTTCTGCTTTCAAAGCATGTTTACAGCATAGAGCTTTGAAATATCTATTGCCAAAATGTATAAACTTGTCGCTATGTAATGTTTTTTTTCCATTATGTAAACCATCAACCCTGTAAAAATATTACCATGTAAACATCTTTCAATCATCATTTTCATGAAACATTATTATGTAAACATGTAATCGAAATATGTACACAATAAGCATTGCTTAAAAGAGAAATGTAGGATTGCAAAATGAATTACTTAAAATGTATGACAAGAAGCTATGGAGGTATGATACCGATGAAGATAGCGTAAATTGAACTGGTCTCATTAGCTCAGTCGGTAGAGCGGTTGTCCTGGTAAGACAGAGGTCATTTTTTGTGTTTTTTTTGGTTTCGTGTTTCATTTAGGATTTATTAATATCATCTTCTTCACTGATTAAATATTACAATGGGGTTTATAAGTTTCAATGGGTTATTGAAATAAATTGAATGAATAGAAATAGTTATAAATTTTAAAGCAAATACAATATTATTTGTGCTCCCACGTTATTGCAGCGCTTCCAAATTTTCTGAGGATACTTTTACAGCTTTACCCCCTAACTTAAGCACCTATTTGCTGGTCTCAAGGAAAAACGAAACAATTCAATAAGCAAAACAAGTCTATAAATCTAAGCAGAATCTTGTAAAAGACAGAATTGAAAAGAAATTGCAGAATTTGCACGAAAATTAGAGACAGCAAAAACAATTCTTATTCATTTCCCGTTGGTTTTAAATTTGTTCCTAGGTTTGACGGCCTCCATGGTCGAGGGGTAAGGGTCTCGACTACGAATCCGAAGGTCGCGGGTTCAAATCCCGGCGTGCGCAAGTAATTTTTATTTAATTATTTTGTGTTGTTTCACAATTAATTCATTTAAAAATAATATATAGTATATTTGCGCACGTTCCAGAGTGGAAGATACTCTCAGTATCGCCCTGGTGAAAGACCACCATTTAGAATTGAAACGTTGCTTGAAATGGCTTTTAGCCGTGTTTGGTGACCAGATCTGAATAGCCAGGTAGCCTCACAACATTCCCCAATTGGGAATACCATAGTCTCACTCGCTCCAGACGGTTGGGAGCAGTTTGGGACTCTTGTGCGGTATTCATATAAAAAATAAAAATAAAGTGGTACTTTTTTTTATCTGTATAACATAGTACCATTTTCAACGCTCTAACTTGATTTATCAATAGTTTTTTTCAGCATGTATATGAAGTTTTTTTAATGTTTGCTATCTTAGCACATTTGGTAACCAGTATATGGTATATTCCTAAAGCAAACATGCAAATTCTTTGAAGTATAAACAGCAGATTACGATAGGACCAGAGCGGAAATTCTTATCATTATTATTAACAATACATTAAAAATACTAACCGCAGTTCAAACCGTATACCACTTCCAAAATACTGTTATGCAAGGTTATTGTCATTATTTTAGCCTTCGATAAAAACATCGGAACAATGATGAAATTAAACTTTTTATAACGGAATGTTTAGTCAAAAAACAGCAATTATAACTTGTAAGAATAATGGGTTTTTTATATGAATACCGCACAAGAGTCCCAACTGCTCCCAACCGTCTGGAGCCAGTGAGACTATAGCATTTCCAACTGGGGAATGTTGTGAGGCTGAAGGTATTGGGGAGGGGAAGGAGAAGAGAAGAGCAAGGTGGGGAAATACCTGGCTATTCAGATCCGGTCACCAAACACGGCTAAAAGCCATTTCAAGCAACTTTTCAATTCTGAATGGTGGTCTTTCACCACGGCGATACTGAGAGTATCTTTCACTCTGGAACGTGCGCAAATATACTACATATTATTTTTTTAAATGAGTTGATCGTGAAACAGCACAAATTGATTGAATAAAATTTACTTGCACACGTCGGGATTTGAACCCGCGACCTTCGGATTCGTAGTCGAGAGCCTTACCCCTCGACCATGGAGGCCGTAAAGGTTTTTGATGTAACATTATAAACAAAGTGTTTAAATTGAGTGATCCTTTTTTGTGTGGTGGTTTACAGAATGGATAAAAAAATATCGATTATTAGCCCTTTTAGCGCTTCACGTTTGAATCCAAATTAATTTTTAAAATATCATATAATATAAAGTACTAAGGATATAGGTGATACGTTGTAAAGATAAAAGTAATTACTCGGCCTGATCTATGATATTCTACAGCTTTATATAAAGGGACATCATTCATTGGAATCCAGACAAGGGCCTTACTAGTTTAGTATGTAATCTTTTTCCTGGTTCGGCCTCTTTTGAGTTTCAATTAACTGTTACTTTCATTGTAACATGGCGCCCTATTTGAGATCGTTATTGAGATAGTGTATTCATGTTTGCAGATTTGCAATTACCCTCTGTTAATGTTGGATCGGTCAAATCTGAATGATAAATTAACTTAAAAATTAATAACAATTACTTTGTTTAAACCACTGTTTTTAATGTGTGCATATTGTCACAAAACCAGAATCTCTCGATCCGTTTCGTAAGCATATTTGAATTGTAATCTTAATAAAGTTCATCAATAGATCTACTATATAAAATATCCCCGACTAGCTCAACTCAGGGTAGATGGATGTATACGAAAAAAATGATACATCCGTCTTTTAATCGTGTTGTCAGTTCGTTAATGGACGATTTTCGAAACTACCGCTTAGTTATCATTAAGAAAAACAAATACATATAAATAGAAACAGGAATAGGGAATTCAAAATAAAAACAAATCTCTTTTGCTATATAAAAATACCTGGCAGTCAGGTCTATATTTTTATAGCTGCATTTAAAGGCTCTAGGAAAAGCTTTAACCTTTCTGTGGACGTCTTCAGATTATCAAAGGATAGACTGAATTTGAGTGATTTTAAATGATTTCAGTTTTATCAAAAAGCAAAAGGGAAATAAATAAGTAAGTGAATTGGAACGGTACCCGTTTTTGATCGCTGAAAGCTGGTGACAGGAAGGCTCTTCAGACTAGAATGAATGTCCCCTCTGTCTTTCCAACACCCCTTGCCGTCGCTTTACCCCCTCCCCTTACCAAACCGAGTGGTTAGGAATTTATTTATCATGGACAACTAATGTTTATTTATGGTTAATTCCGGGTCTGCGGTTTGTCAACCTTAGTTGTTAGGGACTTGCTTCATAACAATATCTACATATTTCAAAAGTAAAACTCCCCTCATCCCGATAAACAATATACCTACTAAAAATAATGGCATCTTAGACAAATAATAACCCAACAAAAAAAATTACATACATAAACAAAAAATAAAAATAAGTTATGAAAGTGGGTAGATAACTAATTAAAAATGTAAAAGTAATGGAAAAAATAACGAATTATTATAAAATATTAAATAAAAATTTAATATAAGAAATTTTAAAAAGAAATTATTTTTATTATTCATATAAATAAAATCAAGAAAAAGGCAAGGCATAAAAAATAAAATTTATTATTTTAAAAATTTATGTTACAATATTTTAATTAGGGTTATGTGAAAATAAATTTAAGAGATAACTATTTTTTTTTTTTTTTTACATTTCATTATTAATATTTTATTGAATATAATGTTTTTACATGTTGTCTGTATAATTTTTATTGCAAAGAAAAAAGAGAAAAATCTCGGGAAAGCCGAGTACCAACTACTAGTTTCATATGAATACAAATTTCTGTCTATCTAATGTGAAAAGTAGATGCGAGAAACAAATGGAGGACCCATGTACAAAGCTTTGCTTATTTTTCACAGGAAATACGATAATATTTTTCACAAGTTATATGTACAAGTACAAACTGAAAAAATCTATTTGGCGTATGTATCTTTTTATATGAAAAATATCTTAAGGTATTTAGTTCTCAAATAATTTTTAAATATATCTCAACAAAACAACATTGAACAATTAATATTATACATATGTATTATGAGTATGATTATATTAGTATTTCATTGTTTTTTTTATGTAATCTCGTTATTATAGTTTCAAATATTATACATAATATTTGAATGTAATTATTGTTGGATAGCTTCCTTTTGTTTCAGATTAGGTACAGGTATTATTTTTTATATGATATATTTATACTTTATGCGCTATTACCCAACTTTTTTTTATATGATCACCACACAAGAGTCCCAACTGTTTCCAACCGTCAGCCAGTGAGGCTGGAGGTATTAAGGAGAGGGTAAGGAGATGGAGAAGAAGGAAGGTGGGGAAGTACCTAGCTATTCAGATCTGATCACCAAACACGGCTAAAGCTATTTCAAGCAACGTTTTGATTCTGAATGGTGGTCTTTCACCAAGGCGATAGTGACAGTATCTACCACTCTGAAACGTACCGCATATATGCTACATATTATTTTGAATGAATAATTTGTGAAATGACGCAATAATAATCCTACTTACAGATAATCCTGTTAAGTATACCTATCTTATAACTAACTGACTAACCATCACGTTGTTTCCCCGCAGGGGTAGGCAGAAGGGACAGACCGTCAAACAACTTGATCTTGGCATACACTTCTTGCTTTATTCACATTCATATATCTCTTCTATTATTCCGATTTCTAAAATGGCCCGACTCAAGTATTTGATTCACTTGATCGTACCATGACTTCCTCGGCCGTCCCCAGCTTCTTCTTCCATTCGCATTCGCGTCATATATTTTTCTTACACTCCTTTCTTCGTTCATTCGCTCTACATCCCCAAACCATCTAAGCGTCCCTTTCCGTTCCAATGTTATCTTTGTATAATTTTTTCTTAGGATCCTTTATTTTAGTTTTATATGTCTAAAGATATTTAGTGTATTTTTTCTTTAACCTCTTTTTCTATATTGTACCTATAGTAATGTAAGTTAAATATGCCTTAGTAATAATGTGTTAAATTCTCCTGCTGACAAACTGCTCCTAAGAAACTAAGTCTACTGTCAACTAAGAAACATTCGTTTGAAAATTTTATTTTATTCCAAACACTTACTTTTCCAATATATGTATCTAAATAATAAAGTTCTTATGAAGGTACCTACTTGTGTTTTCAATTTTGAAAACATTCTACCCAAAAAAAACTTCCTCTTTTGAATATGCAATCTGTGGCTAACCGCAGTGGTATATCTATGGGCTGACCTCAATACAACATGGCGGGTTCAATGTTTTTAAAACTAATTTCATACATTGGATTCCATTCAAACTACTCTCTAACCCTTTTAGGCACTAATAAGAACAAACGGTACTATTTTCAGCGAAACCGAACGAGTATTTTCGAGATAATCAAAAAAAAATATGTAGTTTAGAGTCAATGATATACATATACACATTACATACGAGTATAGTCCACGTTCTGTCGCAGAGTATTTTCGGCATACCGTTTGAATCTACCGCGCAACCATATATTATGTACTCGTTACAAAAACTATTGTTTTCAATCTCACTTTCCAGAATTGGGCGCAACCAAAACAGCAAACTGTCGGGCGATGAAAGGATTTTGCATATTTATGACTCGGTATTCAAATGAATCATCGGATTACTATTCAAATGGGATAACGAATAGTTATGTTGAATTTTAAATATGTCTTTACTAGCTGAACGTGGTTGTTGTTTAACTTTGTGCAAAAGTGTGTACTAGAGAACCTACCTACTACTTTTAAAAGACCGTTAAGGCCATCCACCGGCTAAAATTTTAACGAAATCACGCGCTCCTTATGCATGTGGCGACAAGGTTGAAAATCCCGATTTCGGCAAAAAAACCACACCAAAATGCGTGTTTTATTCTATTCTGTAAAGCTCAGACATAATTATTAAAATGTTTTACGGTCAGATTCTAAAAAACTTAATTTATCACAATGAACAATACGAAAATATGGGAAAAAGAGTTCATGAGTAGGAGATTTTGCGCTTTAAACATTCTTTTAATGTCTCATACTTTATTTTTTTCTAATCTTATAAAAAGACATACCAAAAAAATGGACGGTTAAATGAAAGGCCAAGGTGTGATCTACTTGCAATATTTAATTCAATTATCTATGATATTTCTAGGCCAACAAATTCTCAAACCGAAAACACACGATTTTGCATTATTTCCCATTGCATCGCTTTAAAATAATTTTAAAAATATCTTAGGTTTTGGCGAAAATATATTTTTTTTGTTAAGCTTCTTCATAATTAAGGTTAAAATATATTCTTAGAATACAAATATTTCTATGGAAAATAGTAAATAGGAGAAATAGAAGAATGGAGTGATTTGAAGGTATCTTATTCAGTTATGTTTTTTTACAAGTAACGATTTTGATACAGAATATGTGACTCACACCACAGCCTTAAATTTTATTCTCTGGAAAGAGATAGAAACTGGTAAACTATGTATATTGTTTTCTTTGATGTTAATTTCCTACCTGGTTACTAAATAAAGCAATAATTTTTCACCAGGATGACATTCATGTATTTCTGGGCCTAAAAATATCCTTTCCTAACTGTCATGTACCCGGCCTTGCTCGGGCTTATGAATGGTTTGGAAAAAAGTTTTGACGTTGTGATTTATAGTAAACTGGGTGTAAATTTAAGGTGAGAATAATTTATTTGTTAAGAAATAATATTTATATACTCGTAAATACTCCATTCCCTACAGTTACCCTTTTACCGTGTTTTAGTTCTCTTAGTTCTCTTAAAAAGAATATTATTCCTTAAATATCCTTATCAGTCTATACATCCCTCGTACTCATACTTCCAAATACCCAAACTCATCCATTTCAACTATTCATAAGTTGTCGCACAAATGTTTTTTTTTCTAATAAAATTAAACTATGAACTTAACCGCCCTAACCGTACGAACGTACGTGATACGGCCGCTATATCATCGCCCAAACGCAACAAACCGTATCCCGTACGTTCAGGTTAAAAATTAACGATAACCGAAACCCACAAAACGCTAGTGATACGTCGTATATATCAAGTTCGTTCCTGCGTTATCACTTTTAGTATGCCGAGTTAAGCCGAAGCTAACGGATGTGTTCGGTTGTTTTCGTATTTTCCCATACAATTCACGCCGCTAATCAGGGATACTCCATACGTGGAAAAAAACCCGATGTTTTTTTACCTACTTCTTGAAAAATAACCCAAAGGCAGGGCGGTTAACTATGTAACTTATCGTAGATAGAAGAACAAAACAAAATAACATCGGGATGTTCGAACTCGTAGCGCCGAGCTCTAAATTTGAACGTTTTATACATGAAGACGAAAATTTCATTTTTGTTCCCAGTACATTTAGTTTTTTACATAAATTTAACCTTTTGCTCTCCCGGTAACCTTGGAAATCAAGTTGAAGTATACAACATTGTTACTGCTGAAATAATACGTCGAACAAAAAAATATACGCATATATTCGAATAATAGATAATTAAAATAAATTGTTACGTGCTAAACCCAAAAAAAAAATTTACCTTTTCCGGAATTTAAACCCGAATAAAGAATTTCTCAATCAATATTTTTAAACATTATATTCAATAGTATCATAATCATTCACAGTTTAATAATAGTCGGTGCCTCATTGCAGCTCTAATCTAATTGAACAGTATCAAAGACAAACTCATTAAAAGTACACAGAAACTAAATTCGTGTCCAATTTAATAGGCCGATTATTTAACGCACGAGTGCGTAAAGGTTTATTAACTACAAGTACAACTTAGTAACGATAAGGCACTTTATAGACCTTGATTTTATAACAATGTACTGACTCTAAAATAATCCATGTGGCTTAGTCGAAGGGCAAAATATGCTAGGAAGATTGCCTATATGCAGGCGACTTGATTTTTTTTTATTTTTTATATATTTTTGTATGTTTTACTCATATAAATTACAAGTAATTTGAGGAAAACCAACACTTATCCTCCCAGTATAAGTAATTTATATAATCATTGAAGAAGATAATAGTAACACATCCCAAATGAACCACGAAACCGAAAAAACAACAGAAATTAAAAAGATTTCAGTCGCATCTGGGACTCGAACCCAGGACCTCTACCTATCCGGGTAACCGCTTAACCAATTAAGCTAATGAGACCAGTTCAATTTACGCCATTTACATCGATATCATACTTCAAGTTCAAGACTTGTTAATATTATCCTCCATTTTTATAAATTCCATATTATTGGCTGCTATTTTCATGATGATTGCAAAGTTTCATCCCGAACTCAATTGCAATCGGAATAGAGTCTCGGATATACCTACCCGATTTTATTTATATGAGACATCTATCGACTTTTTTTTTTGCAGGTCTGGAAAGAAATATTCAATTTATTTTTTATAACTTATTGATGTTTGTAAACCTCATTGTAATATTTAATCATTGAAGAAGATAATATTAACACATTCGAGTCCCAGATGCGACTGAAATCTTTTTAATTTCTATTGTTTTTACGGTTTCGTGGTTTATTTGGGATGTGTTAATATTATCTTATTCAATGATTAAATATTACAATGAGATTTACAAACTTCAATAAGTTATAAAAAATAAATTGAATTAGTAATTTATGGTTACTCTTTCAAGGCGCATTTCAAGACTTTACTCTACTCTACTTTTTTTCTTTTAAAACGAAGCTACATTTGAGAAGAGGACTTTAAATCCTCAAGTGTCCACGCACATAAGGAGTTAGTATATAAATGAATGATATGTCATTGTAATTATCATATACAGAGGTGATATAAGAAAACACAAAAAATATATATTTATAGTCCAAGGGACTATATAAAAGTAATCCCAGAAATAGAGCAATATAAACAGTAAATACCAAACAACAATATTTTGAGAGAAACAAAACCTCCTGGTAGAGTCCAGGGGCGAGATTTTTTACCTCCCCTTGGATGGGGATTGAAATGGCATAAAACGCAATAATTACAGGTTGGTAAAGAAGCTTTAAATTCTTCTTAACACGCTATTAAACCTTAAACTATAAACTCTCACTTATTAGATTCTTAGGCGCCGGATCAACTTAGGTATAGTAAATACGTATACCTACGCCGTGGTCACACTTAAGTCAATATATTAACTTTTTCGCTATTCTCACCTTGCGCCCCGCGTAATAATTACACGCGTTATAAGTAAAACTAGGAGTGTTCTTTAATTTCAAAATATTTTTACTCTCCTTTGTTTCGTGTGATAGGAAGACAAATCGTGAGCATACAACGAAAAGTGGCCAAGTCAAAGTCATTGTTATTTGGCAGATTGAGATTGAGGATTTTTGCAGGTCATAGAGTTTCTCAAGTCAGGATATTTTTTAAATTAAAATATATTTTGTTTCACTTACGTAAAAAAAGACTGAAGCTGGGAGTTTATGTCTACGCAAAGGACTTCAGTCTTAGTCTGCCAATGGACAGGAACCTTGACTTGGATGCTTTTCGTTGTATCCTCACGATATAAAAGCTTATATTTCTTCAGGGAACTTACAGCTCTGCCTCAAAAGTTATACAGTTCCACCTTGAAACGAGATGCATAGATAAATGCCGCAGGCGTTTTATGTTTTTATTGTGGTTTTTCGTATCATTTCTTAGGTCGAACCCCTTTGATCCATAAGTAGGTGATGGGCAAACTAGACCTTCCCAACGCCACTGGAATATGAATTCTCAATGAACTCAAAGAAAATTTAAAGATCATTTATTGACGGATGTAAATTGATTGTTATTCGGTGAATTTGCATACAAAAATTGAATATAAGGATTTATTACACCCAGACGCATACTTACAAAATACGTAGGCCGTCATTTGTTCATAAAATATTCAAAATTACAAAACAGACAATTACATACCTGTCTACAGGAAGTCATTCAGAGAACTCGCGTCGCTCAGTTTCCGTTCTGAGGACTATAAAATATTCATAACGAAATTAGTTAAGCCTTTTTACAGTAGCGTACGAATCACCTGAATCAACTGAGGGCTAACGATAACGGGGTTAACATATAACGGGCGGGGGAAACAATAACGGCTATTGTTCCCAATCAAACTTGGCGAACTTTTAGCTAAAGTTCAGACTAAGCCAATCGATAACGGGGTTAACAATAACAGGTTAAGGGGAAATAATAACGGCTATTATTCCTAATCGAACATAGCGACCGTTTAGCTGTAGTTAACGTTAAAATATCGCACAAGAGTCTCAACTGTCCAATGGGACAATGGCATCCTCAAATGAAGAATGTTGTGAGACTGAAATGACTTGAATGGGAAGGATATGGGTAAGAGGGAAGTCGATTAGTAACTAGCTATTCAGATCAGGTCACTTAACATGTTTAAAGCCATTTCGAGCAACGTTTCGATACTAAATGGTGGTCTTTCACCATGGCTATACTGAGTGTATCTACAAACTTTAGTTTGTGTTAATCAATGATACAAATCTTGTGCTATATTAGTGTAATTAACATGGGAATATTCCGCTAAGTTTATACGTAGTGAAAAATAAATATATAAAACATAATATCTACCTACCTACTTACTTATTTTATACTTACGTATTCATATTATATACTAAACACTTGTTATACTCTTTATATCCTTCTTTTATGACGTAACCGCATGAAAAACTGTTATTAATTACACTGTAACTACAAACTTATATTGTACCTACTTACTTCTTTCACGCTATAATTATAATTTTTTGTACTATACTAGTATACTCTTTTGTATAACAAAATCTATGAGATAAATGTATCAACATTTTTATTTTATTTATTTATTAATTCATTTTTTGAAACATACATTCACACAAATAAGGTACAATGATTATAAACATTTTGTTGTTGTTTTTTTCTTAACATTAAATTATAAATACATCTGAACAACCTATGAGTAATGTATATAAAACAAAAAATCCCACATAGGCAAGGCCAGTGCGTGGGTATACCTGGTATCAGTTAGTGGCAGTATATTGGTTTATTTGTATTAATACATGGATGTTGAAGGTTAGTTAAATAAAAGATTTTAAGTTAGATAAGAAAACAAATCGAAAAACAAAGAAAGAAAAGTGGGGAAAATATACAGTTATAGCAGGAAAAGGTTGATATCATGCCTTCTAGGCGTACATAAATAAATAAATAATGAATCTATTGCTTTACATGTCACTTTTTATTTGGCTTAAGCTGATAAAAGAAAAAACAAAACATCTATCGTTAGACCAAGTGTTTTCCCATAGACCCAGAAATTGATCACCACGCCACTGCCCCCTAAATAACCCACAGACGTAAAGCCCGCGCCCGGTATTGAAGACCGGTCCGCCCATGGGTCGTAAATCTACCACAGCGCACTTAACAGCATGCAGTTTCGTCTGCAGCTCAATGAGTTCTGGAGTTGTTTAACAACAATGGGAAAGGATTTCAATGTTAGGTAACCACCGAACGGTCACATTATCTTCAAGACGTTTTGTTCTCGTGTACCGTGAATTCTACAGACGCTTCACTAGGGTAATGCGCAAAAATATACACCAGCACATTTGTACTTATCTTGAAGACGGATATTTTAAAGTAAAAAAATATTATGATTTTTTTCGTGGGAATATATGTTGCTTAGCCAGATTTGAACCCAGGACATTTGACCAAACAGGAAACGACTATAAAAATATATCGGTTTTATTTCTCACTGATAGAAACCTATTTACTTAAGTGCAATGCATTACCCGTGAGAAATTTTTGAGAACATATAATGCATTGTATTTTATTGAGAACTTGCAATATTTAAAGAATTCAAATATTGATAAAAATAAGTTTTTTTTGATATGGGAAATACGATACACTGGTTACATATATGATAATATTTCCCATGCTGTGCAAAAAGTTCCCATCGACTCAATTTAAAAAAAAATTAAAACTATGTTTGAGGAGTTTCAAAGAATAGATAGATAAACACTTCAACAGTTTTCGCAGTTGTTTCTAATACTTTTATGCACGTATTTAGATGATTCGTGAACAATTAATGATAATTAAAAAATTACTTGTCTCAATTTATAATTGTCTAATAAGTCAAAACTAGAAAAGACTCCACATCATCAATATATTCATCGATCGGATTAGAAAATTATGTTTTTATTCACCACAATTTGATAACTAAAAATCTGCTGCACTCCGGATTCGCGAATGAATATACATATCTAAGCAGTGACATTTTTGTCAATTGCTAAAATTATACATTATTTAAAAATTAAATTACGTAAAATAACTTATTGACAAATATGTGTATTTTTTAAAATTATTAACATTAAATAAATACCTTGCTTTGAACCACTAGTTTATTTTAAATTCTCCGCCAATCGGTTTCGTTTATCCAAAACATCATCAGAGTAGAATTTAAAACTAAACAAAAATACATAGAGTGAGCATATATTATGTAGGTGAGACATAATACAAAATATAATAAGAGGGAGACAAAATATAAAAGAAACAATGGAATAGTGAGACAGAGGTATGCTTACATGTAATAGAATGGGACAACATTTAAAAAAGAAAGATATAGAACTTCAGAGGTGGGAGGGATTAAAAGGAGTGGAAAATTTTGAGTTAACGCAAAGTATTTCTAATATATATGACTATTTCTATTATAATCTTAAATATTTACGTCCACTAAGCCATATAATTCACTTCCACCGGCCAAAAAAAAACGGAAAAGTCAAATGATTTCAAAAATCAAATCAAAACCTGGCTCAAAATTTTTCCAAAGAACTTCGTAGGAACTTTAACAGTCGGTTTTTAAATAAAATCTAGTCCGCCTCGGCACAGGAACCCCTAGTGAGGGGACTAAAAATAACTTTAGAAATTGTCTCATTAGCTTTGTAAAATTTGAAACTAATAAATAAAAATAATTTTTCAAATGTCGGGTATCTATACTTATGTCGGAGTCGGAATAATAAAAGAGAATCTATAAAATTAAATGAAGGAAGTAGTGTGTGCCAAAAGCGAGATTGTAAAAAAAAAGTGTTATGATGTCGTAAGTTCAGTCTCTGTGTACCACCTAACTTCAACTGAGAAAGAAAATTAAAATGAAGAAAAAATGTTTTGTTTTTTATTTATTTTTAATTTATACTTTTGGACTAATTTTAAGGCTTGTTCCGTTCCTAAATTATTATGTTGTGTAATTCTTAATTCTAAGATTCTAATGCCTAATTACTGAGGCGCACAACTCACTCCAAGACCTTGACTATTCGTAACTATCAATTACGTAGCGTTACGTACGTATAATAGCAGACTGTTTATTATTCGTGTCTGATATGAGTTTAAAACGGAATGTAAATAAAGTGTTTATTTACAGTTTACAAATATTTGTATGTTTTGCATAGAGTCGACAGTTCTAACAGATAAAACTCATCAGAATAAAATAACAGAACATCGTGTTATCTCGCATAACATGTAAATATAATGTTTATTTGCAAATTTTAATAATTACAAGCAGATAACATTAACATATCTCAAATGAAATATGAAACGGAAAAAGACATAGAAATTAAAAAAATAACCACTGAGCTAGTGAGACCTATGTTAATTTGTCATTTTATCGATATCATACTTAAATTTTAAGATTTATTAATATTATTTTGAACTTTTCGTTACCCATAAAGTTAATACACCAATCACTCGGCTTTGCCCCAGTATTAACACTTTTTTTAGTAATGTAAAGATTTAAAAAAATATATGGATTATTCAATATAAAGAATTAAAAGTTTACAGTGTAATAACCATCAAAATAACTGACCATTTACTCAGAAAATATGAAAAGAATTGGTAATGAAAATGAAAACATTTTAAGAATTTCATTTTAAGTAAATATACTCGTATACGTAGAAATAATATAAATAGATCGTCTAAAAGGGCTTCTCCAGAGTTTGATAATGCCTTCGGAAGGCGAAATAGCTGTCACGCGTAATAATAATTACCTATCAGAACTATTTTATAATAAATAAACCCGTTTAAATTGATAAAAAAATGTTATTATTTATTTCAAAAACCTTAAATAAGAATGGTGATCTACAAATTAAACTTGAACACAATAAATTTCCTTGTTCTTTGACAGTGAATTGAATATTTTCAAACTCCATGGCTGATGATGTAGATAAAGTTGAGAGCTGTAAATAGAGAAAATTTTAGACATTCAAGAGTCAAGAGCAAACAAGAGTTTTTCTCACTAAATAGTAAACAAAACTTACTATTAAGTTGTAATAATATATATTATTGTTGTCTCCCTTTTATATATATTTTATTTATATATGAAACCGGTTGGCGTAACAATAGAATTAATTGGTCGTTTATAAAAAGTGCTCCTTTAATTTAATACTAGCTGATGTGTATCCGGCCTAGCTCGGGATTTTTTTTTTTTTTGGAATAAAGTTATGAAGTTGTGAATTCTTGCTTGTCATTAGGGTGTCATAATTAATTTGACAACGAAAGTTACTACCTCCAAATAAAGAAACATTCGCTTGATTTTTTTTTTTCATTCCAAACGTTTATTTTTTCAAAACATGTCTAAGTCATTAGGTTCTTAAGCGGGTACATACTCGTATTTTCCATTCTGAAAATATTCTATCAAAAAAAAAACTTTTTCTTTTGAATATACAATCTGTGGCTTACCATAGTATTATATCTATGGACTAACCTAAATAAAACATGGAGGGGTTCTATGTTTTTCTTACTAATTTTAAAACGTTATAGCAACAGTTTTACATATTGGATTTCATTCAAACTACTTTCCAAACCTTCCCGGCACTAATAAAAGCAAACTTTGCTATTTTCCGCGAAACCGGTCCAGTGATTTTCGAGAACATCGAGGACAAATAAACTTACAAACTTACATTGATTTTTTTATATATATAGACGATGTCAAACCACAAAGTAATTACTTTTTTATGAAAATAGAATTTTTATTTTTTTATAATTTTTTTTACTATGTCAGTGGGTAAAATCCAGCAAAACGTTGTGCTATCAACAAAATCTTTTGCTATCACAAAGAATTACGCATTATTATTGTGTACTCGTATTTACAATTACACACTGGCGGATACAAAGATCGTAAGCTATGACCCCGCGTCACAATTATCAGTTCGTTGGCCTTATTCACGAAATACGAAGTCCCCCAACAATAGTTAGATAAAATTGGAAAAACACTCAACGTTATTTACAAAATCCTTTAGATTATCTAAATATACGCTTTAGTTATTTTGTCTATTTATTTTCAGAATGATTTTTTTTAACTACACCTGGAAAACAATTATATAAATTGCTCCACGTAACTAATGGATTGCTTGCCATATTGTTTATGTATGTGTTTAAATGTACGTTTTTACTTATTCATCACATTGTCGTGTAAAGTGTGTATGTTTTGGTGACGTTTCTACCCTAGACACCTAATGCAATCGTAGAAACTCTATTTAATCCAGCCATTCGTCAATTCGATGAAGGATTTTCAGCGTGAATATTCATAATTAAATACATATGTTTTGATACGTTTATTAGACACACATGTTAGGCAAAAATTATATTGAAAATAAAACAATTTATTTAAATATCGTAAATTTTTTTTTTTTAATAATGCACTAGTTTTTTATTAGACGATAAGTGAAAACATACCTATAAAAATTTAAATAAAAAATAGCGTGAAATAGAATTATTATTGTTGTCTCATTATTGAGATTTTTTTAAAATCAACATTATGCTCACAATTTTTCTAACCATTCGTCAAAATGACGAGTAGATTCGCAATATCTTGAAAAATTGTATACATACCCGCCGGACACAACTACCTTCCGAGAGACGTGGCACGCACTAAGTTGACAAGAGACAACACAATCATCGGGGTGTGCGGCAAAAAGAGACAGCGTATTTAGTATTGCGTATTCGTCGATGCGACGAAAGTTAGGTGTCTAGGGTTAATGAAGTCTTTATTTGTATGTATGAGTATTAATAATCTTATTATTAATAGTTTTATTTCATCGTATAACTATTGGTATATAATATATAATCCTTCACTCATAGACAGATATAAAACAAACCTTAGATACTTACATACAATTTAGGAATCTTTAAACATAGCCTCCGGTTAACGTGTATTTTATTGATAACAAACCATCACAAGTTTGGTGCTGTGAATCTATGAATTCATTAGCCTATTGTGAAGATGCATAGTTCAGACATTTTCTCTACAAAACACTCAATTGTTGCTATGAAAAGAAACCAAACCTTCAATCAAAACAATGCCCTCCTTTTTAAGGTTTCATTAATCATTAGTGCGACCGAATTTGGCATATTCTGGTGCAAAATACAGCTTTATTTAGAAACGGAACTCAAGAGATGAAATTGGGAAGAAGTTCAATTGTTTTTTTTTTTTTGTTAATAAACAATGCTTTGAATATGACAAAAAACAATGTCTTTCACACTTTTAATTCAATCAATTCGGTCGGTCTTTGATAATAAAATTTATTTCTTCATTCAACTTTAGTCCACCACAATAGGTTATTTTAAAAATCGACATCATTAAAAATGTATGGAAGATTTTAGATATACATTTCTTGTTCTGATAGTCGTACTAAAATGTGTTATTTAAATATTTTCATTCGCAATTATTAATTTTAAAAACGATCTGAAACCGCGCATCCGCGTACGAACTGACTGCAACGTCATCATGATGTACATAACGCAACTGACTGGAAAGACGGCTGTCACCGACGTTGATCGGCGTGACGTCAACAACGCCATATTCACAAACAAAAACGAACATGTCGTTTTGGCGACATATCAAAAATGGCACATTTTAATTCGTTATAGAAAATTTACTCGTAAACATAAAAATATAACATGACATAGCAAAGCTAGCCGTTAGTACCTACCTAAACTAATTAACAGAAAAAAAATGTTTTTTTCATAGTCTGTGACATTGTTAATAACTATAAATATTTGTAACTGTAAATAATTATTATCGAAAATCTCAAATAAAATAATGTTTCAAATAAATACCTACTCTTTTTTCGCCGATAAACTTCTAATAAATATAATATCAATCAAAAATAGGATTTAAAAAGTAACTGCAATACCATGCAATGTGCAGTGTTTTCTAATATTGTGTTGCAAATTATGTGCATGCAAAATCGTGTCTTCTCAGGCGAATACTTTATAATTTAACGTTTTAATGTGGAATGACCTACCAGGTGAGTATGTTTCTGTATCTATTTGTATTAATAATAACAATAATTGGATGATTTGTATAGCGTCGTTTTTTGGGAAAAATCACCTCAAGGGCGCTGTACAAATATTACTTCCTATTCTTTATCTAATTATATATAAACAGATACAGAAAAACATAGTTACCTGGCAGGTCGCTTCAGATGAACACAGTTTTATTAGGAAATTTAAGTATAGAGATGATAGTTTTACAGTTGCTATTTTATCCTCCTTTCCTATTGATGTTACATTTATTAGAAGATTGGTGGCATAAGAAGAGTTGGTATTTATTTGAAATATTTATAATTTCTAGGACTGAAGAATATTTGTAAAATTACCTTAAAAAGCATAAGAAATTTTTAATGGATATTAACATTTTTTATTTATTTTGTACACTTTTAGTTATTTATAGTATAGCGGGATGTGGACGCATTATAAGATATACCCTTACAAGTAGTATTTGTGCAGTACCCTTGAGGTGATTTTTCACAAAAACGGCGCTATAAAAGTCATCCAATTTTTTTTTTTTTTTTTTTTTTATATGAATACCTCACAAGAGTCCCAACTGCTCCCAACCATCTGGAGCCAGTGAGACTATGCCATTCCCAATTGGGGAATGTTGTGAGGCTGAAGGTATCGGGGAAGGGAAGGAGAAGGGGAAGAGGAAGGTTGGGAATACCTGGCTATTCAGATCTGGTCACCAAACACAGCTAAAAGCCATTTCAAGCAACGTTTCAATTCTGAATGGTGGTCTTTCACCAGGGCGATACTGAGAGTATCTTCCACTCTGGAACGTGCGCAAATATACTATACATTATTTTTTCATTAATTAATTGTGAAACAGCACAAATTAATTAAATAAAATTTATTTGCGCACGCTGGATTTGAACCCGCGACCTTCGGATTCGTAGTCGAGAGCCTTACCCCTCGACCATGGAGGCCGTCAAATTATTATTATTATAATAAAATGCAATCATTAACGTAATTTTTTTTCTTAATTTTTGCATAGAATTAAAGAAAAATCGAAAATATCCTATTGTAATATAGACATAGTGAATGTA
Source organism: Halesus radiatus (assembly GCA_022606495.2). Lineage (NCBI taxonomy): Eukaryota > Metazoa > Arthropoda > Insecta > Trichoptera > Limnephilidae > Halesus > Halesus radiatus. The sequence continues at coordinate 51,695 of JAHDVE020005833.1, read as the reverse complement.
ATACTTGGATAATCTGTGCAGAAATCTTATGCAATGTTTAGTATTCTTGACGTTGCCAAGTTTGTTTTATTGTCAGGTGTTAACTGTCGAAAACAGAAAGCATTTTCCTTGATGCCAGTCATTTCCATATCATCGCCTCAGCAATACCTTGGAATCTTTTGTATATTTTACACACAACACGGTAAATAGCTATTACGTACATTATCTTAAAGAATAATGTTTTATTTCATTTTGTCATTTATTTCATTTTGTTACATAATTTTTCTTTTATATTTAAATAAGATCTGTACTTTGTCATTTGTTATTTTGAAGCGACTATTTCATCTCATGAGGAAGTTATCAAACTGTCTTTTATAATGTTACTAGTTGACGTTTACCCGGCCTTACTCGAGATTATTAATTTTTTGCAATAAAGTTATGAAGTTGTGAATTCTTGCTTGCTGTTTGGGTACCATAATTGATTCGACAGCGAAAATAATGCCTCGTGACGACTATTAAATAAAGAATCTCTAAAAGAAACATTCATTTGAAAATTTTATTTCGTTCAAAAGATTCAATTTTTCAAAACATATCTAAATAATATAGTTCTTCAGTGGGTACCAACTTGTGTTTACCATTTGGAAAATATTCTGCCCAAACAAACCTTTTTCTTTTGAAGATGTAATCTGTGGCAAACCAAAGTGGTATATCTATGGGCTAACCTCAACACAACATGGTGGGTTCAATGTTTTTCATACTAATTTTAAAACGTTTTAGCAACAGTTTTACATATTGGATTTCATTCAAACTAACTCTCTAAACCTTCGGAAACCGGTGGAGTAATTTTGAGAAAATCGAGGACACACAGACAAACATTCATTTTTATATGTAGAGATAAGTAAAATTTATTAAAAATATTTTTGTTTCTCTCGCCCCCCATTTTAGCCCTTCACCGCCACCTGCTAGTCATTCACAACAACCCATTTTCCCTTCGGTGGGCCACCGTCACTTTGGACCTCTCCAACGCCGCTCAGGGGGCGATATCGCCCACGTTGGGAATCTCTGGACTAGTGGGTATAATTACATGAATAATGACCGCCTTCTTTTTACAGCGGTTTTTTCAACTACATATTTATCTTTAAATAATATATTTTAGTTTGTTTTACAAGGTCACAACCACTTATTGTAATTATCTTTGTAACCTACGTTAAATTGAGGTGAAACCAAAAGAACAGCAAAAAATTTTGTTACAAAAAAAATTTAATGTCTTTTTTTATTGTAACAGCTGCATATATATCGAACTAACAGACCGCCAATATTATTATGATAACTATAATGTTTCTGAATTGAAACAGTTGTTGTAACCAAATATTACTGTTTATTCATGTGTTTGTATATATATTTTTTTAAATAATTTACTTACACGATTGGGTAACATTTAAAAAATGCGTTGGTACATTTAAGTATCTTGCATTTTCGAAAAAAAAATTCTGTTCCATATTTGGGAATTTGGTACGTAGGAATGAACCTGGGCCCGGAAGAGACGCGTAAGTTAAAAGGGATAAAAATTCGATAAATGGTTCCGCAGCTCAGCTTTTGGGGATATCAATGATATGAGACAATCGTCAATGTAGTTCTTTGTAGTACCTTCCATGACTTGATTGTCGCCTATCTTTCAAGGATAAAATCCATATGTTAAAATTACATAGTCTCTCCAACAACATGTGTTTTCCAATATTACGTCCTCTACATGCAAAATCGTATGGAAATTTCACTAATAAACAGTGTTTATCTCAAGTAATCTGCCTCTACATAACATGTGTATTTTTAGAGTGGTGGATACTGTCAGTATCGCCCTGGTGAAAGACCACCATTCAGAATCGAAACGTTATTTGAAATGGCTTTAGCCGTATTTGGTGACCAAATCTGATTCTTTCTTCCCCATCTCCTTCCCTTTCTTAATACATTTAGCCTCACAACATATCCTAATTGAGGATGCCAGTCTCACTGGCTCCAGACGGTTGGGAGCAGTTGGGACTCTTATAAATACATACATTTTTTTTTAAATTCGCGGCATCATGTTCATTGGTCAAATGCATTATACATATCGGTTGGTATTAAAGATATATATACTGGTGGATGTAATTTCTTAGCCATAAGTTATGTTTTCTATAGTTAGTGATAAGATATAACACTGAAAAATATAAATTATTAAGCGTCCTTGAGGTGATTTTTCACAAAAACGGCGCTATACAAATCATCGAAATATTATTAACATTATTTAAGATATCAATATTTGCAGATTTGAGGATTTTCAGACATAACTTAAAAAACACGTATGTATGTTTGGTTGCATAATTGTCCATAGAGTTAAGAAAAATTGAGCATGTGAGCCTTGCTCTAAATTTAAAAAAACTAGTCTAGATCCGACCTAATACACATATTCATCATAATAATAAAAAACAAATAAAAATGTATACCTCAGAACATAATCATAATCGTTATGGTTTTGCACAAAACTAATTGGATCTAAAACAATCACTATTGTGATCGTAAAAATCGTGATTATTTTTAAATTCACTTTGAAAATAGCGCCGATGTTGATTGACGGTCTAAATATTGACTAAAACAACTTGGAATTATTACGTGTGTTTTTGTCTGATGGCAGATAAGATATCAAAACCATTGTTCATTGTAAATACTCAGATTTAGCGCTATGTTTTCGTATTTTATCAAATTGCGTAATTTCAAACCTTGTGCAAAATAGATGCACGATAGGTTATATCTGTGAAATATGGTGCTCTGTTAAATTTTAAATTTACTAAATAAAGACAAAACGGTAACGAATGAAAACGGTTTTTTTGAAGTAATATTTTTTTATTAATTGATAAACTAAAGTTTTTAAGACAAGATTTTTGTGCATTGACGCCATCTATTGAGGGATTTAGCCGTTACAAGCCTTTCTCGTACTAATAAGGTTGGTTGTTTACAGGTGAAATATAATAAAAACAGTAATTGTTGAATGAAACACTAGTATATATTGATTAACTTGGCGGGTTTCCGATAAGCCGATGTAGCTCAACGGTAGAGCATCTGACCGGCAATCAGAAGGGTGCAGGTTTGAGTCCTGTCGGCGACATTTATCTTTTCTCGGAAGGTTTTTCAATTTGGATGAGTGTTTCAGGCTAATAATTATTGTTTATAAAAATAATTAATTTTTTTTTTTTATAAATACAATTATTACAATCATTCCGTTTACAACATCAAATTTTAAATGAATCGACAAAAGAGCTTTAGTGTATCAAATGAATATATTTCACTATAAGTTCCACAAATTCAAATACTATTTAGATTTTGGACATAGGGGGATAATGTGCAAAATCATCATTATCGTATAAGCAGTATCGAGTCATAAGTGTAACCATCTGTGCTTACACTACTGACCGCTTCTTAAGAACCATCTCAATTCCTATTGGAATCCTGGGGTCTACCTCCAGTTCCTTATATCCAGAACATATTTAATTGATGCGATTATTGTTGCTAATACTATTGTTTTTATTTTGTTAATTTATTTACCAATATTTCTTGTTTTATTTTATACTAATATCTTCTCTATATATTATATTGTATATGCAGTTCTATCGATACGAAGCCGACATTGTAAACAGTGATTTTTGAGCTTATTTGGAGTAAGAAATGTATATGGCGTTTTTTAGTCTGTGATTTTTTTTTTAAATTTATTAACAACAACAAAAATCTTTCACATGTCGCCACTGGTCACTGCGCCGACTAACCTCCCAACCCCCCACACGGACCCCAACTGTCCAATACCTACCGATTATTCAAGTTTTTAGATGAAAATATAAATAAAAAATGGAGACCAAAATTCCATCCACAATTTTTACTCCAAATAAGCTCAGGAATCACTTACTAAAGTTTATAGGGTACGACACACTCTGTATTATTTTATGATCCTTCTTGTATGTATTTTCTATATGGAATATGAAGGAAGATACTAACCTCCCGACATTCCAGAATAAATACATTATTACAATATTTTTATTTACAAGCTGCCTTTGCTACTTTTGGGGGCTTTGAGACATTAGTTATGATATTTTGGATGAAAAACGGAAAGTTATCTGTCAGTTATAAAAACAGTTAACCAAAAAAAATTGTTTGATTAGCAAACATCTGCTCTGTTGATGGACACTGCAAGGCTCTCTGAAACGTTGGCTAAAGGAGGAGGAAGCACAACACGGCACAGTACCTCAAAAATTAATCACGATAATTAACTAGTAGTTACCAAAATGTTTAATGGTTTTAGTCATTAGTTTGTAGTCGTATATACACGGTCTCAATTATATGTTTTTAGTAATACATTTGTGTTAATAATAATAACGTTTTCATTAAATTTCTTACTGGAAACTAAATGGCGGATTCCATTGCTAAGGAAGTCACTGTTCACGGTTCGTTAAGTGATATTCCTGTTCCATTTATAGACTATTTTTCTATTCTAAAAAGTAAATACAAGCTCCAATGGTCCTTTGAATGGAAAATATCTTCTCTAACAAAAGGTCATCAGTACTCATTAATACAACCTTTTATTCGTAACAAGTTCTGGTTTCATAAAAACACTTGCATGCCAAATTTCCTCCATAAGTCGAAAGAGACTAGGTCACACTTCTTGTCTTAGTCATCTCGCCAGGTTTCACAGTCAGCTCGCCTTACTGTGATTGAGGGTCAGAGGAACTCTGGACCATAATTTCTTTAAATGTCCTATCAATCAAACTTTATGCATGAATTGGTAAAACTTAAAATTGAACTCCCTACCAGTATTCCCTGCCTTATAAGTCTCAACTCCCCCCAAAGTAACAACTTATTAGCAAAATATTTTTATAAAAATGGCATTAAAATTTTAGTCATTGGGAATTAAAAACACATTAACCGTAACTTACTCCTTCACTTTTATTTGCAAATATTATATCCTGTTTAAATATAATTAATTTTAAGAACAATCTGTACAGTTAAAATTTAACTGATTAAACATGGCCAAGATCACCCTTAATGGGTGAAAGCAATAAAAATATAAATATATATAAGAAATTAGATTTACTTAATATTTGTAAGACAAAAAGATTAACAAAATTTAATTAACGGAGAAATAGAAAAAAAAATCAAACAGTGTTGACGATCGTGTCAATTAAGAGAGATTCTTTCAAGAATCAATAGGATTTCCCGTTTGAATCTTTGCTCACTGACGCAAAATAAGTCGATATCCTGTGAGATTTTATTCACGAGCAATAACTGTTAGGAATACTAATATAATTGTTACGTAAGTGTCGAAAAATGTCTGTTTTAAATCTTATCTCATTATTTGAAAAAGTGTATTTAATAAAAAATAGCCTTATGGTATTCATGAATACATATGAATATTTCTTTTTATATTTTTTTAACTACGGTACCATCCCGTACATCCCGGCGAAAATAACATAGCAGAATATCCAAATAAAACCGCTTCCAGAAAACGCTTTTTCTGTCTTCTTACATAAGCTTCCCATTAAACCCGTACAAGGTTGTTCCTTACATAGTGATACGTAATATATCAACGAATTAATGAATATACATTATATTAATTGGGAGAAGTGTTAACTTAATTGGTGCGACGTGAAATCAATTAATGACGATCATATCAACCACACCCCTCAACACACTCTAACCTTACGCATTGTAAAACGATATATTGAGGATAAATGATAATCAATTGATTATTTTCAGCTAATCTGTACTAGCCTAAGTGCACAGTAAATAAAGCCCAGTTAAAACCTGTTTATTTCGATTTAAATGGAAACTGGTCTTATCTGCGTGTAAGTTTAAATGTTTTTAATAATGGCCATGCTATTAGCGTTATTACTTTGTAACCTAGTGAAATTTGCTTTCACTCTTGTTGTAGGTATACCCACTGTTGTTTTGAAATATTTTTTTCGCACTATTTTCTTTGACAATGCTCAATAATAATACATAATGGTCGATTTCGTATCACGAACTATCGTGAATAAAATAACTTAATACAGAAACGCTGGTTTCCGACACTGTTTTAAAGTCATTTCACCTTTTTTTGGTCCTGCTCTCATACGACTAAGTTTAGTTTTATTTTGTTTTTATTAATTTACATTTAATTTTAATATTTTAAGGTAAGATAAAAACTACATATATATTACAGAATTTTTCCATAGTCCTCCTCACTAGGAGATCATTGTGCTGAGGCGAACTAGGTTTTGAATAAGGGGGTTCAGCGACTTCTATATTTCAACTTCAAGTTTTCGGTAGGGTATTTTCAATAACTACTATGACATTGTTTTAAGAATGCTGGTCAGTTCTACTTCTATAATTTCCTTAAGCAAAGTTTTGCTTGTTTTAATGCAATTATTGATTGAATTACTTTGTTTGATACTAAGTGGAAGTTTGTTGTACAATTTTACGGGTAAAGATTGAGAGCCTCTTTTTTCCAAAAGTAGTATTACACTTAGATATATTTAGCTTGTCTAGTTGCTTTGTTCTGGTATTATGATTATGAGGATTGATAGCCATTTTTTTTCCTTTTTGAGATGGTGAATGAGAATATTTTTGGCAAAGGTTTTTTGTACACTTGGAACATCGTCGATTTAAACAATGTCCTCAGAATATCGATGAGTCCTTCATTGAATTTATTGATGAACTTATAATCGTGTACAGAGCAGTGGTTGTACAATTAATCTTATGTACTCGTATATATATTAAAACAAGCTTCACATTTGTAAATTCATTTGGTTTCATGGTTCCTTGTTAGTTCTTAAAAAAATCATTTTAAATAATCTTTTCACTTTCTGCGATCCATGTGAGATTGACTCATAAGTCATAGATCGAGAGCCTCGGGTTAAGATTATTCAGATAATCTGAAAGCGGAATGATATAACTTATTCCCTACTGATAAAAATATGAGGATTATGAACACCAAAAAACCAGGTGGTTCTTTATTGCAGAATAACCAAAAATACTACGATCAAGCGATTAGTTTAGATTTCAATAAATCAATCAAATTATATCAGAACACGATTTTGCAAAGATTAATATTTTGCTATATTGGTTTTCCCATAAAATTATTGCTCGACATTTGATGAATGAGTTTTGGCTATGTTCTGTTGAATAATTTAAATCTATTTATATGAAAATGAATGTTTGTCTGTGTGTCCTCGATTTCCTCAAATATCGGTTTCGCTGAAAATAGTACAGTTTATTCTTACTAGTGCCTTGAAGTTTTAAAGAGTAGTTTGAATGAAATCCAATACGTAAAACTGTTGCTATAACGTTTTCAAATTAGTAAGAAAAACATTGAACCAAGTTTTATTGAGGTTAATCCATAGATATACCAGTCTGGTTAGGCACAGGTTACATATTCCAAAGACGAAGGTGTATCTGGGTAAAATATTTCAAAATGGAAAACACAATTAGGTACCTACTAAGATCATTATTATATAGATATGTATTGAAAAAATAAATGTTTGGAATGAAGTAATTTTTTTTTTATTTATAGATAGTAATAGTCACTAGGCATTACTTTCACTCTCAAATCAATTATGGCACAGATGGAGTTAGTGAGACTATTAACAGGATTCTACCACCTCAGGAGACATATTTTGTCGCTGTGTGTGGTAAACACAAACAGCTGTGGGAAATGTGAAGAGGATTAAAAAATATCCATTCATCTATAGTGTCAATGTTCCACCAATGGGATGAATGCTCAGATATCTGTCGAACTATGCTATGCAGGAAACATCCCCAAACACCAAATGACTGCCCCGGTTAGTTTTATTAAAATTAAAGGGACTTTTTATATGAATATCGCACAAGAGTCCCAACTGCTCCCAACCGCCTGGAGCCAGTGAGACTATGGCACCCCCAATTGGGGAATATTGTGAGGCTGAAGGTATTGGGGGAGGGGAAGGAAAAAAGGTAGAAGAATGTGAGGAAATACCTGGCTATTCAGATCTGGTCACCAAACACGGCTAAAAGCCATTTCAAGAAACGTTTCAATTCTGAATGATGATATTTCACCAGGGCAATACTGAGAGTATCTTCTACTCTGGAACGTGCGCAAATGTACCATACATAATTTTTAAATGAATTAATTGTGAAACAGCACAAATTAATTAATTAAAATTTACTTACGCACGCAGGGATTTGAACCCGCGACCTTCGTATTTGTAGTCAAGAGCCTTACCCCTCGGCCATGGAGGACTGGGCTAATTTCAAAGGAATAAGTTGGTACATTGTAAATAGCATAATATGCCTCAATCTCCGTATCAACAATAAAAATAATGATCAGTTCTTATTATTTTGCGGCTCATTCTCGATACAGTATACTCAATAAACGTTAATTAACTTCTCACATCATATCCGAACTAATTCAGCATAGCTCGCTTTGAAAATTGGCCGTGACTTTTACCAATCAAGTTTCGCTGTCAGAAAAAAAACGTTATGTCACAACTCCCATAAAGCGCGGTGTCTCCAATCCACTCCGATTATGAGACTTTAATGAATGTGAAATAAAAATGTTTATTCATACTTAATTCAAATTTACAAATCATATGCCACTGACAAAATCAGAAGGTCAGATATTCAGGGTTACCAGTTTAAATAAAGCTGGTTGAATTTATTAAGTGTTGCCATAGAAACTAGAAACAATGAAACTTTTATTTAATTTTAAATATAGGTAAGTAAGTAATATTGCTATTATTCAGAAACCTAGACACTGTTGGAAAAACATATCATTGTGATAATTAATACCAAAAGATCTTATTTCTGAGGCGCTTTTTCTTGAAGTGTAGGGGAAGAGGGGCATAGCGGGATATTTAACGAATTTTGTCCAATAAAGCAAATAATTAACCAATCTCTTTTGAGTTAGTAGTATATTCATGTAAAAAAAGATAAAAAAATAACAAATTTCTTACCATACAAAAAAAAACAGACATTCCCCAATTGGGGCAAAATGGGTTATAGGAAGGGAAAAAAAATAACCTTACTAAGAAACAAAAATTATATTTTAATCCTTGGAATGACCTTCCAATTGGTTTGAGGACAGAAAGCAATTTCGAAACCTTTCAGAAAAGTCTAAAAGCATATCTATTTAAAAGGGGTTACAAACTTTAACATGGTGTAAAGAGCGGCCTTGAGATGATTTTAGTCACTAAATGGCGCTCAGAAAAATTGGCCTTTTATAATTTATTTTTTTCCTCGTTAGACACTGATAGCAATTACTTATACTGGCATGGGTCACGTACATGGCAGCTTGCGGTATCATCATCATCAAAACCCGCATAAGGATAAGAAATATTTATAAAATAATCGGGCAGCGCTGACATGTCCTATCACTATGCCTGCGTAGGCGACACTGCCGACAGTGGCGGGATTTCTGATTTCACTTGGGTTCCACTCAGTTTGTTTAGAAGGCCTACCATACATTTTTTTTCGATAGCTCTGAAAGAATCCCAATTCAGAACTGGCGGCAAAATTAATCTAGAGAACCAGATGAGAATAAAAGGTGAAGGAAGGACTGAAGAGAAACAGAAGGATGCCACGGAAATTTAATAGGCCTACCTTGTTCGTGGATATCCTCTAGCACTTATTTCACCTCACTGAAACTTCACTTATCCAGAATTGGTCAGATGCTTCGGTCGCGGCGTTAAACACCTTTTGTTCTTGCGTGACTTTCTTGTTCCAGTGACAATAGGAATCGGATCGGGTAGGGAGGGTTGGGTAGTATACAATTATGTATTTAAGATGCCAAAACAGAGCTTTTAGGGGGGTTCCGTTGTGCCCCGGTATTCCGTTTTGCCTCGTCTTCCCCTATAATGAAAATTTGCATAAGAACTTGTTAACCTGCCACTTGCTATATTGATTATTTTATTAGTAGATACCTACTTCAGATCATAATATAAACAATTATCTATGATACCTACAGATGAACTTAAGTTTGTTTCTTTACCATTTGTGATAATATTTTTTCACCAAAATTTTGTTTTCTTCAGATTGAATCAGCAGACGTAAACTGTAAAGTTTTTCTTAACAATAAATTTTTTCAAAGTCCCTAAATGAAAGATAAATAAAGTTGATCTCTATAAGTGACAATACCAGAGGTTGGTGGTGCAAATATGCTATATTTTAATTAAATTGTTTTCTCGGCAATAAAAAAAAAGTAATTATTAATTTTATGTCATTTTAATTCCCAAATTAGGGTTTTGAACCAGCGACCTTTAATCTACTGCTCTGCCACAGAGGTCGTTTGTGGTCGTATTTTATTAAACTATACAATATAAATACCCAAGAAAACGGGCATACGAAGATTAAAAATAACCACTTAGTTTTTTCTAATTAATGACGTTACGATACCTTCCATTGATTCCACTATTTGGTCTCCTAGTTATGAGATTAATAATTTCACAATCGAATCCATACAGCTGCGTGATTGCATATCGTGAAGGTTTGCCTGATCAATTCGGAACGAATAATTATCGATTTTCTTACTATAAACTACAATCTCTGTCAGTCACACGTAAACTTTCTGATGTATTCCTTTTACACAAAATTATACATGCATCAATTAATACACCAAACGTTTTGTCACAAATTAACATTAATACACCAACAAGGGGGATAAAAGACGTTTTCTGTATTAAAGTCTATCACACAAATACGGGATTTTTCTCTTTCTGCGGTGGATATTACGAAATTACAACACTATACACAGCTCTAATAATGAAATAGACATTTTTAATGGCACGATTAATCAATTAAAAAAAAAAATAAGTTTTACCATTAATATCAAGCTGATAATTTAATGACGCCCTTTATTAGGCACTCAATATAATGTATCAAAACAGTGTACCATTGCACAGGTGACAATAAGGAATTAGTTTATGTACCTACCAATAATATGTTTTCGATCTTTCACTTGTTTTTAATTGTTGTATGTACTGATTAATTATAATTGCATTGTTAACATGCATGTATGTCAGTTTTGGGCATATTGCCTGTTCCATGAACGTAGAAATAGAATTTCGAGCATTTTTTTTTCTTTTGATCCTCCATAGCTTATTTAGTTGCGGTTTTCTCCTCCTTGATATTCAATTCCCTTAGTATCTAGTGAAAAACCGTGTGTATAATGTCATATAATATTCTCTTGCTTTGCTAATTTTTATATCTACTATATATTTGATTATTTACACCCTTAGTTTCTAAATTGTTATAGTATAATGGCTAAAATATTCATCTAAGTGAGTCTGCTACTCGTCAATATTTCAAATTGTGTTTTTTTTATTTGCAGGCATGTAACGTATATTTTATTTTCTAATTATATTAGGGTATGTTATTTTGTGTAGATTTTCTGGCTCTTTTGATAGCTGTACTTTACATTTAATTATTTATACCCGTATTTTATTATAAATTGTTCATGTAAGTGAGTCTGCGGCCCATGAGTATTTTATATCATAGTTTTAATTTGCATATATATTTATATATACCATAATAGCAGATATAATATGTAGTTTATCTTTTATTTTACAATTATATTGGGTTAGGTTAGTAAGTGTAAAGCGCTCTTGAGATGAATCTTCACAAAGCTGCGCTATTGAAATTAACTATCATTATTAAATAAAATAAAATAAAACAAAACTTCTTAACGGGTTATAATTAAGAACGCCAACTGTATTTCGGAATGGAATATTTCGCGAATAAAACTCGGAATGGCCCTATTAAAATGCTAATTAATTCACGAAATTAGAAACTCGACTATGATGCATGGATTGAGGCGGTTTTTGTTGTTTCTGTACTGCCACAGCCACATGGATATGTTTATAAATAATCATATTGTGTTCTACACTTTTATATCAACCGTACGCTAATGGTATTTAAACTGCTTCCACTGTATTATTATTGTGATATGACTGCTATTTGTCATCACAATTAAAAAAAAAAAGGAATCTTACATCTTCTTTCAGAAATGAGATTGTTTGAAACATGACAAATAATAAAAATAAAATAAAGCAAAATGCACAAGAGCTAATAAAATACAACAAACTTAAAATATTAAAAAATGTACAAATATACAATATCCTTCCCGATAGGCTGAAGACAGAAAGTCGAATAGGAACATTTAAAAAGAAACTATTCAATATCAAAATGGGTGAGCAGAGTAACAGTGTGTAATGGAGATATGTAATATGAGAATGATATGTGGGGTATATAAGTGATATAATGCGATGTTGAGTGGTATGATGTATAATGTAAGTGTTAAAATGAGTTAAGAATAATATGTATGTATTTAGGTTAAAAAGTGAAATAATTATATATGTACTTAGGTTAAAAAGTGAAATAATTTTATATGTATTTAGGTTAAAAAGTGAAATAATTTATGTATTTCTTTAACTTAATAAATTAATAAAAAAAAAAAAAAAATAAAATTATGTGTTCTGGCAATATTCGTGAAATTAACATTGATAAAAGTGTATAAAATTTTAGTTAACAATCTTTATACATGAAAATGAACATTTGTCTGTATTTCCTCGATTTTCTAGAAAATCACTTGACCGGTTTATTAAAATAGCACAGTTTGTTTTTATTAGTGTCGGAAAGGTTTAGAGAGTAGTTTGAATTAAATCCAATGTAAAACTGTTGCTATAACGTTTTAAAATTAGTATGAAAAACATTGAACACGCCATATTGAGGTTAGCCCATAGACATACCACTCTGGTTAGCCACAGATTACATAATCGATAGACGATTTTTTTTAGTAGAACACGTTAAAAATGGAAAACATAAGTAGGTACCTACTTAAGAATTTTGTTATTTAGATATGTTTTGAAAAAATAAATGTTTGGAATGAAATAAAATTTTCAACTGAATTAGGTATTACTTTTGCTGTTAAATCAATTATGTCACCCAAACGACAAGCATGAATTCACAACTTCATAACTTTATAAAAAAAAATCCTGAGGAAGGCCGGGTACACATCATCTAGTGTTTGATAAATTTCAACTGATGAAAGATAAATTTCATCAACAGTTTTTTGGGGACACAGACACGCCCATAATATACTTCTATCAGTTTACATCTTCACTGAGATATTAATGTACCTATTAATTCAAGTACATAATCAAACTCCCACTAAATGCGGAAGTGTGTATTTCCAAAAACGAAAAATAGGACGTCATCAACGGAAATCAAGTGTTAATAAAAATATTCCGGTTCATCATCTCAGAAAGGAAAAAATGGCCATCACTCCTCATAATCATAATACCAGAGCAAATCAACTAGACAAGCTAAATGCACCCAAGTGGAATACTACTTTTGGACAAAGAAGCTCTCAATTTTTAGCTCTAAAATTATACAAATAGCTTCCACTAGTATCAAACAAAGTAAATCAATCAATAATTGCAGTCCAACACAACTTGGCTTAAGGAATTAACGGAAGAAGAACTGACTAGTATTCTTAAAACAACGTTATAGAAGCTAATGAAAATACCCTTCCCAAACCTTGAAGTTGAAATGTAGAAGTCGCCCTTATTCAAAACCTAGTTCGCCTCAGCACAGGATCTCCTAGTGAGGAGGACTGTGAACAAAATTATATAATTTATTCGTATTTATTATCTTGCCCTAAAATGTCAAAACTATGAATAAATTAATGAAAATAAAATAAAAATAAACTTAGTCGTCTGAGAGCAAAACCAAAAAAAGGTAAAATGGCTTTAAAACAGTGTCGGAAACCAGAATTTCTGTGTTAACTTCTTGTATTCATGGTGGTTCATGATATAAACTCGAACATTGTACTCGTATATTATTACAGAGCGTTGTTTTTTCTTAACAAAAATAGTGCGAAAAAATATCCCAAAACAACAGTAAGTATACCCACAGCAAGAGTGAAAGCAAATTATACTAGGCTTCAAAGTAATAATGCTAATAAACTAACTAACTAGCTAACTAACTAACCATCACGCCGTTTCCCCGCAGGGGTAGGCAGAGAAGACGGACCGCCAAACAACTCAATCTTGGCATACAGTTCTTGCTTCATCCTCTTTCATACAGCGTCTCATACATTCTCTTCGGTTATTCCGACTTCTGACATGGCCCGACTCAAGTATTTGATTCACTTGATCGTGCCATGTCTTCCTCGGACGTCCCCGGCTTCTTCTTCCTTTCTCATTCGCGTCATATATTCTCCTTACACTCCTCTCTTCGTTCATTTGCTCTACATGCCCAAACCATCTAAGCGTCCCTTTCTTGATCTTGCTCACTACGCTTACATCATCCTTGAATGCTAATAATATGGACAATATTAAAATATATTAACTAATACGCAGATAAGACCAGTTTCCCATTTAAATCTTTTAACTGGGCTTTATTGACTGTGCACTTAGGCTAGTACAGATTAGCCGAAAATAATCAAATTTCATCAAATAATTTTCTTTTACATATTTATGCCTTACATTAAAATGGCAAAATTGTATTGTAAAAGAGGATTCCATTAAAATATTTTTTCCGCAAATGTTATCACAATGTATTATATGTTTTCAGTCGGGCTTAGCTTCGCCAAGTAATAATATACAAATGTATTCAGAAAATAATTGATATGATTGATAACCTTCAAAGTGCCACTTTGATAAGATATTTTTACAACCGAACACAAGTGTTAAAATGCTTTAGAATGCAATTTTTCACATGATTATAGCAAGCGTTTTAATATTGTTCTCTTTATTTTATTATCTACGTTGTCATGTTTAAATTATCGATCGTTTTTACTTATTTTTAGAAAGGTCTGGTGGGTTTCTTGTGACACGTGCAGTGGATAAATATTACTGAAATTGATTATAATTGCATGTGTACAAGACAAGGTAATCTGTCTATAATGTCACCCATCTACGTATCACTAGTCACTAGTGTATAAAAACGTAAGATTTATTAGCACAAATATATCGCATTGTATTTTTTTGTGTACAGTTCCAGGGAATATTTCTCCCTCTCCCTGTGTTAACTGTGATTAGAGGTGCATAAATGTGGAGATAATCGTCTCTACCCAGCGGGCTGCCTATCGCTACTGTAGGGCTTTTATTTAATTTATTTCAAAGAATTTTAAACTGTGTTTTATGTGCTAACAGCACTTGCTGATAGCAATCTTATATTTAAGCCCGCTAACTAAGGTAATACAGGGTATGAGATAGAATTTAGGCGGAGACGGAGATAGAGGAATTCCAGTTCGATTCTAATTTGTAGTAAAATATTTTGGCTAAATCTATTATATGTTTTCAGAGTGGAGGATCTTTAGAATTAACACATCTATATTTTTTCATAGCTCCAGAGTAAAATCATCTCTAAATCTATCGTCCTAGTGAGAGAGACAACATTGCTTGCTTACTAGAGATATGTTCAGTGACCAATTTTAAATATCCAGGTTATCCCAAATATTCTCTTCCTTATCACATTCGCCTTCCCCCTCACAACTAGTTCAACCTAAAAACTAAAAAATAAAACCTCCATAATTTGACACATCTAGAAATTTCAGTCTCTTACAGTGCATGCAATATGTGTATGTCTTCGAACTAACTAACTAATTATCTAACCATCACGCCGTTTATCCGCAGGATATGCAGAGAGGCCTTTACATACACTTCTTGCTTCATTCTCATTTATGCATTTTCTTCTGTTATTCTGACTTCTGACATGGCTCAACTCAAGTATTCACTTAATCGTGCCACGTCTTCTCGGGTGACCCCGACTTCTTCTTCCCTTTCATATTCGTGTCATATATTCTCCTTATACTCTTTTTTTCGTTCATTCATTCTACATGCCAAAACCAAATAAGCGTTCCTTTCTTAATCTTACTCATTACGCTTACATCAGCCTTGCATTCTTTACGAATCTCAACATTTTTCACACGATCCTACATGGTTTTATCACACATTACCCTCAGAGATCTCATTTCTACAACATTCAGTCTACTTTCATCTTTCCTCTGCCAGTTTCATGCCTCACTGCCAAACACAAGGGTTGGTATCAGCACTACTTTGTGGACTGCTAGCTTCGCTTCTTTGGACATTTTTTTGTTAGCGCCAATCGCGTTCAGCCCTCCGTTAATGGAGTATCCTGCATTCCCCTTCTTTCAATATCCCTACCAGTCTTTCCATCTCTCGTAAACATACTTCCCGAATATACAAATTCATTGACCTGCTCCAAGTATTCATCATTCACTACTATATTGAACACTGTTTATATACTCTCTCTTTCAAACACAATGCCTTTAGACTTACTTACATTCATCATTAGCTCATTCTTCATAGATACTTCGTTCATCCTAGATACGAGGGACTGTAGATATTCCATACTGTTAACATTCAACACCGCATCATCAACATACAACAAGCAATATACTTTCAGATTACTCATTTTCGCTTCTTCTAAAACAAAACAAATAACTTTTAACGAATTTAATCGTATCAAGATTTTTAGATACTGGAAAAATTTGCGTGTATCTATATTATGGGAGAAAGAATCCAATATGTTAAACCTACATTATTTAAAAACATGATAAAATTTATGTAAAATCGTGGTTTAATCTACTGTTTCACCCTTGGACTTTAAAGCCTTTTAAAAACTAACAATGGGAAATGGTGCTCCGTAGACATGATTTTAGTTTGATCAACAACAAAAAATCTGTTGCAACAAAAGTAAAGATCTATGCGACCAGATAAAAACAGTGAACATATTTTATTCTGATCAAATTAAAAAATATTTGAACGCTTATGGTTAAACAGTGTCTCGTTCCAAACAACAAATCTAAAAATAATCGCTTTTAAAAGGTGCTATTTATTCAACGCACACTCGGGGCTTATTTATAAAGCGAATGGTGCCTTGTACAAAACATTAAAAGTCAACGGGAGGCGGTGGCGGGGAGGTAACGCTGCCTTCCAATGCCAAGGTCACTGAAAAAATGGCTTAAACCGGTTTGGAGAAAATATTAAGTCCCTCTGATAAAAATACCGTGCCACTCGGTAAATATTTTCGCGAATAAAATGCATTCTCTTTGAGTTACAATCAAATGCACGAGAAAAACTTTTTAATGAAGAGTTGTATTAAATTTTAGTAGACTGAATGCTGTAGAAATGAGATCTCTGAGACGAATGTGTGGTAAAACCACGTATGATCGTGTGAAAATTGTTGAGATTCGTAAAGAATGCAAGGCTGATGTAAGCGTAGTGAGCAAGATTAAGAAAGGGACGCTTAGATGGTTTGGGCACGTAGAGCGAATGAATAAAGAAAGGAGTGTAAGGAGAATATATGACGCGAATGTGAATAGAAGAAGAAGCCGGGGACGTCCAAAGAAGACGTGGCACGATCAAGTGAATCAAATACTTGAGTCGGGCCATGTCAGAAGTCGGAATAACAGAAGAGAATGTATGAGACGTTGTATGAAAGTGAATGAAGCAAGAAGAGTATGCCAAGATCGAGTTGTTTGGCGGTCCGTCCTCTCTGCCTACCCCTGCGGGAAAACGGCGTGATGGTTAGTTAGTTAGTTAGTTATAAAATTTTAACTGTTTTTCATTTATTTCATTAATAGTTTTATTTTTTTAAGCGAAAAAGCTACGGATCCCCGATTTATTTAAAATGTCATATTTATTCTTGTTATTAAAAAAGAATATATGTTATTACTATAGTATGTTTTTTTATTAGAAAATTTGGTGTATTATTATTTGAAAATAATATTTATTTCCAATTTTTTCTCTTTTTTTGTAACTGGATGAGGGATGCTTTGCTTCTGGAATATGGAAATATTTAAATAATAAAAAATTTGGTGTAAACAAAGTACTTTTTATTGTTTATAGAAATTATAATCGTTAAGAATTTTTTTTATGTGATATTACTGATAGTGTTTTAAATTTTGTTTTTTCTATATTATATTCTACGACACCCAATTCCGGGCATATTTCTTGTGGCTGGTTTCGGTGAGTTCCCTGCAACACGCCCGAGAGAGTATCTCAAAAAAAATATATAATTCGCGAAGGTGGGGTAGGTATTACATAAATCTAGTATATATTTAATTTAATTTTTATTTGTATATGTTTATTTTGTGTGTAATCTAATATGAATGCTGTAGACGAACTAGTCAAAAGAATATTTCATAAAGGTCCAGTTTGTGTGTCCAAGAAATAAATAAATAAATTAATCAAGAAGTACGATAAGTATCAATATTTATTTTGCATTTAAACCACAAAAACCTATTTAGAAAGTTAGAAATAACAAAATAATAAGCAGTTCCGGTTGATAAAATTATAAAATCCAACCATTGTTGAGTGCCTTTTTTCAAAGTTCCAACGTCGTGCTATAAACGATTAATGGCATACAATTTGTATCATTCATCCATTATCGATTCCTTCAAATTGAAAAGTATGAAATTTTTGACAATTCGTTAAAATGAATTCAAATAGATGCAGGTGTGAATTGTATCTTAACTATATTTTTTACGCAACATATCGAACTACAGCTCAGTTCTTAAATATTATGTTATTTTATTGCGTTGTAACATCTGTTCTACTTTAATTCAATTCGGGACCGGTTCCACTTTAGTCGTAATCTCATTCACCCTTGAGCTGAAATTATGTAGGAAAGTGCAACAGGTGTATACTGAATAGTCTGCGAAACTGTAGGTAGACACTGTACATGGAGCTAGCGCTTTATTCGGAGCAACAGGTCAGTCGGCAGATGGAAATACTAGTCTGTCCTGCGAGCCTTTAAGGCTTTAGGGAATTAATTGCTCGGGACAGACTAGCAACAGGTTACCGCTGAAATTCTGTCTTAGAAATTCTAACGAGTATTTCAGTAGGTACAAGATACTTTGTTGTATTGACAGAACTTACTGGATATTTTGTACGAAATTTTCACCGGTGTTAAATTTGTAAACAATTTTAAAAGTGGTATATTACTAATTAAAAATATTAATTTTGTCTCTAAATACATTTGTATTAAATACATTTTTTGTCTTAAATTAAATTATTTGGTATTCGTGGCATTGTTTGGATCAAAAATTATGACTCCGAGTAGATTAGCGGAAACAAAAATGTATTTAGTAATATTTTTAATTAGTGTGTAATTTGTACGCTCAGTTAGAAAAGTGTTTATTTGTCATTTTTTTAAAGCGTTAATCAGTCATTTAGATAGGTAATTAATTTATTTTTTGCTAGCCTTTAACACAATGAAATAGTACACCTTACTTTCTTAAATGTCAGTTATTTAACACTAGTAAGTTGTGGGAACGTTAGAAATTCCGGCATTTCCATTTTAAGCACTGTTAAAATTTTGATAAACACAATTATTCTTCTTATAAATTATCATAACCGTGCCTTACCTACATACTTTTAGGCAAAGTTGGAGTGATGATCAAGACATCAGAGTAAGTAAAACACTTTCACAGTTAAAAAAATGAGTATTTTATACATATTCAAGTAAGTAGAAGTAAACCACGTGTTTTACCGCCTTTTCCGTTACACTGAAAAACGTGGACAATATTACAGTACAAATAAACTCATACCATACCGGTGTTTCATTATCTATCAGCAAGTAAGCAAAAGTATTTAATGAAACCTTACCTGAAGTTACGTCAGTTATCCAAAACCTCAAGGAGACCTCTTCTACAACGTCTTCGGCAACAGAAAATAAAACAATCACGTCCAAACTACTCGGCGATACAAAACTTTCCACTGGCACGCCCACAACAGTGTGGAGAAAAGGACAAAAAAACACAAAACGGGCTTTCCTCAAGGCTCTAAAAAGGACCCACAAATATTTTTAATTTATTTCTTTAAAATTGTTTTTTCTTAATCTGAACACAGTAAATGTTTGTATTTGCTAATTTATTTTTAAAAATTACAAAAAATGTTTTTATTGTGTTAAAAAATATTTTTTTTATTCGTGTCGTGTTGTTTCGCACACGTGTAACTGAATTTCGATGATAGTGTAATATTTCTCGTTTTCGTTATCAAGCGCTCATATGCGGCAGGACTGTTACGGCATACGGACGACCATACGAGCCGCTAGCTGACGAGTTACTAGTATGGTAGTATCGTATGGAAGTCTGGACTAAAGTACTCGGAGGCTAAAGCACGCCATTCACGTTCGAACCTATCTGCCAGATCGGTTCGTTCGCACTGGTACGCTGACCAACCCGCTCGTGTATGGAAGCGGCGAACATCTGTGAATCCGAGTCGGTTGCGCGGTCCGGTCGAATGAATACCGAACTCACACCCGACTCCTAGATTTCTGGTCAAATGATGTAAATAAAATATTATTAATCAATTAATCAAATAATGTAAATAAAACATTACAATATTGTTTCGTTTAATTTAGTAGCATATAATATCTCTTCGAAACTAATAGGTGCATGAATGTTCTCACGCGTTTTTATTCATTTTACAATTCGAGCCATGACTCAACTTAAATAATGTCATTTTATAATAAATAATAATATTTGGGAAAATTGTAGAGCACCGTTTTAAGAAAAATCAACTCAGGGGCACTGTACATTTTTTCTCCGATACTCTGTCTTAATACCAACTAACTAATAGAGAGGATGAAGCGCCAAATAAATCTTTCTTGATAACACACACACCGTGCTTCATTTACATACATACATAATCTCATATATACCCTTCTATTATTCTGACTCTTGGCATGGCCTTACTCAATAGTTGGTTCACTTGATCCTGCCATGTCTCCCTAGGATGTCTTTGACTTGTTCTACCATTCTCATTCGCGTCATTTTATTACTAACTATAAACAATCAATTATAACAACTCATAGATTTCACACACATTGTTGAGTTGACAACTATTTGTTTGTTTAAATAAAATCATGTTATTCTCGTGACGATGGATGAATGCATTTTATATGATATAAGATCGTGTTAACCCTTTTAGTGCCAAATATATTTCGCCAACTTGACAACTATTTGTTTGTTTAAATAAAATCATGTTATTCTCGTGACGATGGATGAATGCATTTTATATGATATAAAATCGTGTTAACCCTTTTAGTGCCAAATATATTTCGCCAAATGTTCTAAAATGCGAAAAAAGAGTCTATGTTTATAGATAATTTATATGAACGAGAAAAAATGGGTAATTACTGAAAAAAATACACCATTTTTCTATACAATGACCGTGTAAAAAATAAATTTAAATACACCAGGGAGTCTGCGTTGCCTCGTGGAGCATGCTTGGATCCACACACTTTGAATAACACATGTTGAGTTTGATTTTCAAACTGGGCATTTGGCGGTAGTTGCGAAAAGAGCGCATTTGATGAAAGGTATGGAAATTGTGTTATATTTTTGTGTCATCCTCACTTTCTCTGCTGTCACTGATAGTACGCATCCTCCGATTAACAGGAACTACAATATCACTTCCGCTATCGCTATCATAGTCGCTAAAGTAGTCTTCAAATTGTTCTGCCATTTCAACATCTTCATTTCACTTGAAGATGTTGTGCTTGACATTTTGGAATCTAAATTAGGAATATGATAAAAATATAATGGTGTTTGTAGAAAAAAAGTGTGATCAACGAAAGATTGAAATCAATTTTATGAAAAAAAAATATGAACGTGTGAACACGATATTCACCACCGCGCGCCAAAAGTAAACTGACGAAAGGAGCGCTGTCGCGTAATTTTCGCATACCTACCTACAATCGCGACGGCGCTCTTCTCCACTATAACTGTTAAGATCCTTTGTCTGGCATTCTCGGAATAATTGCACTGACTGAAAAGAGCAACTTTACTTTTCTTGATAAAAGAGGCATGGTCCGATGCACAGCGTAGTCGGTAAATGACTGAGCGCTGACGGGGGGTTCATGTGGCGGATGGATTCATGGTCGGTTGGGGTTGGGAGTTGGTTCCGGGTACGCATAGTGAATGCCGGCCTTTAACAGACTGCTCCGGCGTCTAGACTCTAGACCGCACGCTCAACTTTGTATTTTACCGGCGAGAGGAAAGCCAGTTAGCTAGTTATCTGGTTTACTTGAGAACCAACTATTTATTATAATGCATCTAATACTGCGGAAATAATATTGTTCTGGCAGCATTCACGCCGAACTAGATAAAAAGGGTTCACGGGGTCAAGCTGTCAATAAACAATCGGAATTCTTTATCATCAAATTAATAATATTTTGTGGATTATTTCTTTCATATCACGTACAAGCAGAAATAAGATGAACTGTTTGGATTTTATCATTACTGATTTAATCTAATAAAATTTTACCAGATATAACACCTATTATGGAAAAGTTAGGTTAATGAGTACTGAGTTTTGAAACTCATCGGGATTGCTTTAGCAAGAAATAAATATATAAAAAAGTTAAAAAAAAAAAATAAAAAAAAAAATAAAAAAGAATTTAAAATAAAAAAAATCATATATTTTTTTCTCCATGCAGGAGGCCTTGAGGGAAATAATTTCCTTTAAAACCAATGTCATCTTTGGGGATGCTGTATGGGGGGTCTTTTGGAAGATAGGAAAGAGTGAACTGGGGTGTTAAAGAGACGCATGTTGTAGGACGGAGGAAACATAGAGGCCAGCAGATCATTCCACAGCCGAGGTGTTGAATACAAGAACGAGTCATAGAAGCGACCCGTTCCCATGTGACAAAAGTTCATTCTCGCTTCTTTTATCCTCACAACAAACCCCAATCGGTGGTGCCATATTACTACTGACTGAACAGGTGGGAGGAGTTGGGACTGTTGTGCATTTTTAGTATTTAAAAAAAATTTATATATTCTTCATTATATATGAACATTTAGGTACCAGTAAATCATTTAAAAAAGATTCTTGTTTGTGTAGTGGTGCACAACGATAGTGGTTCAAATTGGTTTGAAATAGTTTTGAAAACCCACCCGCAGTCCCCCCCCCCTATCCCGCAGAAGACCTGCGATACAGTACACCACTACACAAGCAATACTCTCTTTAAAATTTTTCTACTGTATATATTGTTATTATTTGTTTTTTTGCTGTAATATAAATATAAATAACATTTTACACATAATTTATTTTACTAGAGCCTTCACTTGGTTATGTATACCTTTTCAGAAAAGAGAAGTTCTTGTGTTTGATAGGGGGGCCACGATTCTTACTTTAGTGGGTAAATACCTACATAATAAGCCTTTTTTTAATCGTTGAGGACAATATTAACAAATCTCAAAATGAAGTACGCCAAATTGATCCAAAAATATATGGGAATTAATTGAAGATGATATTAACAGTTCTTAAATTGAAGTCTAATAAAAATGACGGAATAAGGTGGCGTTAGCTCAATTGGTTAGAGTTCTGGTCTCGGATAGATCGAGAGGTCCCAGATGCGACCCTTACCTTTTTTTATATGTCGTTTCTGTTTCATATTTCATTCGAGATTTGTTAATATTGTCATAAATGATTAAAAAAATATATTACAATGAGGTTTATAGGCTATAATAAGTTATTTTAATCAAAATTGCTGTAATATTACATTCGCTTCTAATTATTATAATTGTTACGCATAAAATATTTAGGTATGATGGAACGTTTTGGAATGTTTTAAATAACCTATTGAAGCCCATAAACCTTACTGTAATATATTTTTAATCATTGAAGATAATATTAACAACTCTCAAATCGACACACGATACCGAAAAGACGCAGAAAAGAAAAATATGACGGTAGCGGCTGAAATTCGAAGCCAGGACCTCGTGTTCAATCCGGGACCTGCGCTCTATTGGCCAACTGAGCTATGCCAATCCTGGGGCGCTATTCCCGTTCTTTTAAAGGAAGATTCCTTACGTTTTTCCTTAGGGTTAAAGACTTCTTGATTAACTGCGGAATTCCAGTGAGACATAGTAAAAACATCCTAAATAAATTGTCAAGAGATTATTTAAAAACACAAATTGTTTAAATATCTCTAAGTGACATGAGATTTTGAACTAAAACTTTTAAAAACAATTACATTATGTTATAATTCATTTAAATACATTCTTATTTTATTTTTAAATACCATAAATAAGCCTTTTAACGAAGAATCACGTTTTATAAAAAGGTACCTACCTCATTAGATAGTAATGACCTTTTTTGTCTCCAGTTCTAAAAGTGACATTTGTATTTGCGCCTGACGTGAATTGTCAAAGATGTCAACATGTATATAATGTTTAATAATAATAATAATAATCGAACCATTTCTATAGCGCCGCTTTTGTGAGAAATCACCTCATAATGTTTAATATCTAATTATGTTTAAAGTAAATAATAACGTAATTGGTAAAATACTTAATATTGAGTTTTTCTCTTGTTAAAACATCGCAAATATTGACATTTTTGATGAATGTCGTTCGCTGAATTCAACTGACAGCTGTCATCTGAGAGAATTGAAACCGCAGTTAAGTAAGAAGGGTTTAACCCCAAGGAAAAAAGTTAAGGAATCTTCCTTGAAAAGAACGGGAATGGCGCCCCTGGATATTTAATTAGTTAGTCCAATTTTTGTTATTTTTTCTCGTAGATTCGATAGAGAAATCAACGTAATTTATATGAATTCTTAAATACAACGGTTTTAAATGGAGGATGTTACAAAATCGGGTGTTATAAATTAGTTTGTATTTCTCATAAGTTTGTAGATAATACTTTTGACTCTCTTTAAAATCAAATCTAAACGATATATTTTTCAAGGTGATGAGACTCGTTATGATTTCAATGTAAAATATAATACAGATTTATAATAGATAGGTAGGTACTTATTGAACAGATGAAAATTTTTCGTTTTGATATCAATACTGTGGATTTCGCTTAACCGTATAAAACGAATATAATCGTAAATTGTGCAATTGCATCAATGAATACAATGATTACTTTCTTCGAAGCAGCAAGAAAAACTGGTTATTTTTATTCGTTCGTAAATTGGATTAAAGATTTTAATGTGTCTGCGTCTGATAAGAATTTGCTTGGTACAAAGTAGTACCTACTTATCTTTCTAAAAGAACTGTAATAAGAGATTGGTACAGCTTGGTAAAATATTCGAGATATTTAATCATTTGGTACCAAAAAAAATCATTATCATGGATACACGTTTTTGTCAAAAATTCGTTAGAAATGTTTTTAATTTATTTATTTATTCATTTTTTCGGTTTATTAAAAATGAATAAACCAATGCACAGTGGAACGCGGGAAGTTATCTACTGCATATTTCAGTGTTGTTTAGCAGAATTTCGAGCGAGGAAGCTCGTATCCAACTTAGAAATTGTTTGCAAGCGAACCGTTGAAATGACTGGTATAACTGGTCGTGTATGTTAGCAAATCTTATTAATTCCGACCATGTTTAAACAAATGTTTTATTGATTTGTTTCGATTTTGAAATAATAATAACCATATGGCTACATTCAGACTTAAGGTTATCCTACACGTTATGATAGTTTATTTGTAAACAAACAGCAACGTCCAAAGGAAAAATAAGGTAATTCATTTTTTAACGTTTTTATTAATTTTTTAAAATTGACATATGAATTTGATTTTGTTGTTAATTTTCCTGCATCTAATACATGGTTATTTTGATATATTAATTTCAAAAATACAAAAAAAATCGCTTTTCCGTATAATTATCTTCCTTCTAAGTAATAATAAAAAAGTAAGTAACAATAAAAAAGTAAGTAATAATAAAAAAAGATTTTAAACATGAAATTATCTTCAAATATATTGTAGAATCATCTCCATTCAAAAGTATCACTATTTAAAGCGCCGTTTTGGTTAAATTAAAAAATATGCACCTTGTCCTTTTTTAAGCATGCATTCATCTTCCTATGAGCCTTATTGGTTTGGCATTTAAAACTTTTTGAGCGATTGTAGCGCCCTCTTTTTTTGTCTACTATAAAAACTCAGACTGTCGATACTCTCAGTATCGATCTGGTGAAATACCACCATTCAGAATCGAAACTTTGCTTGAAATAGTTTTAGCCAAGTTTGGTGACCATATATGAATAGCCGGGATGCCATAGTCTCGTTGCCTGCCGACGGTTGAAGCAGATGGGACTCTTAAGTACCGACGAAAAATATCGATGGTACCTACCTACAGTTTACTTTGTTATAAGATCATAAAGTTTGATAGGTACGTGTTGCAAAAACGAGTCTTATCATCTTGAAAATTATATCATTTAGTTTTAATTTGAATGATTTATCGTAATAATTTATCCAGTCATCATTACGTACAATTTGTGTAAAGAATTTCATCGATAAATTATACGTATTAAACAATAATTGAGTCAAGGCTAGATTTAAAATATCGTTTTAGAATTGGCGTACCAATTTGAATTGATTTTCCGGTTTGAGTAACGAAGCGTTACATAATAAGTCGTCATTTAACCATGGCCACGGAATTCTGGTCAAATATCATTAACTAGTTACATAACACGACACGCCAGGGTATTTACACTGATCAGCCAAACCCAAGAAGTGGGATCCATACTGAAATGAAAGAAAACTTATGTTGCCAGTTTATTTGAATATCGCACAAGTCTCAACTGCTACCAAATGTCCTGAACCAGTGGGACCGTGGAATCCTCTTTTGGAGTATGTTGCAAGCTTAAGGGAGCAAAAGGGGAAGGAGATGAAAAAGAGGAGGGTTGGGAATTTCCTGGCTATTGAAATGTAGTAACCAAACACGGGTTCATGGGGTGAGGTTTATCCAGGTCTTGGCGGCGGATGCGTCTGCCCACCAGGTGCGTGGTGGGCCGGATCGGAAGAGGCCGGTTGAGGGAGCCCCTTGACCTCTCCAGCCAGCAGTGGGAGGTATGATTTTCCTTCCCAGAACTTCTCCTCCTTTCGTTCATTAATAAAACCCTTCACACAGCATCCCCAAATATGACATTATCCCTTTGGAAATTATTTTCCTTTTGGCCTCATTTGTGCTAATGTTCGAAAAAATCGGCAAAAACTATTCCAAGCAACGTGTTGAATCCGAATGGTGGTATTTCACTAGGGCGATACTTAGGGTAACTTCCACACTAAGTTTATTTACTATTTTAAGTTCACATAGAACCTTTCAACTTTTAGGTCCCAAAGAGGCCTATAAAATTGATCAGACTTTGATTTTTTTTTAATAATAATAATTTCTATAACGCAGTTTTGTGAAGGTTCACCTCAAGTGCGTTTTACTCCAATTAACCTGACCTTACATTAGGTTGTATTGGAAATTATCAGATATGGTATATAAATATATGCAAATTAAACTATGAGTTAAATTATTCATGAGCGGCAGACTCACAATGGCAACAATTTAGAATACTATGTAACAATTTAGAATAAACTAGCGGTATAAATAATCCAATGTAAAGTACAAATATCAAAAGAGCAAGAAAATCTACACAAAATAATAATACCCTATATAGTTAGAAAATAACATATATATTATATGCATGCAAATTAAAACTACAATTAAAATATTCACGAGTAGTAGACTCAGTTAGATGAACATGTTAGATATTATAATATAACAATTTGGAAGCAAAGGGTGTAAATAATCAAATATAAAATAGGTACAAATAACAACAGAGCAATAGAATATTATATGACATTATACACATGGTTTTTAACTGGATACTAAGGGCATTTAATAACAAGGAGGAGAAAACCGCAAATAAATATGCAATGGAGGATCAAAAGAAAAAAATAGACTGAAGTTTATTTTTAAGTAAGTACATAAAGTTATATTTTATATTAGATGGGTTTTTTTAAGTTTGTTTTTTAAAATCCGCTTGAACTCTCCCAAGTTCTGGAAGCAATATTTGGGGGAAGCTTATTCGAGATGACCAGGCCGGATATACGAAAAGCGTGATCATAGTGCACGGGTTTATTTGACCGAGAGGGTTCAACTCATCGGTTAGTAGCTTTAAAATTTGCTGACCTCAAAGTAAGCTGTCTATCACCTGAGTCTTGTCGGACACATAATTCAGATAGAGGCATACAAATGCAGCTGTGATGTATCATATACATACTCGCCCCACTGCTGTTCAATATAAGGTTATGTTCTGATTTTATAAATATCAACATTTTGTACATAATTTATTCTAAAACGTAAATATGTTAGTTGAGGGCCTCTATCTCTAGTTTTAAGTCACTAGCTACAGGTCTAAGTTGTAAGTCGCTATCTATATAAGTCTTAGATGTAAGTCACTAATTATTAAGTCTGAATTAGGTATTTTCTAGTTATAAATCTCAGCTGTAAGTCATTAGTAATAAATCTAATATGTAAATTATTAGATATAGGTCTAAGTGATAAGGTATAGGTTAGATAAATTATGTTGTAAAGCGCCTTTGAGGTGATCTTCTCATAAAAACGGCTCTATGTAAATAATCCATTTATTATTATTATTATCATATAGGCTGTTGATCAATATTACCATAAATACGGAAAAATTGAGCTTTCTTTAGGTGGTCAGAAATGCCCACATCGCATTTCTATTTTATAATCTCTTCAGTGGGTACGTAAAACTGGAGGATTTAGAAAAAACTGTTCATCCATTTGAATCAATTAAAAGTATATTCACCGGCTCGCGAGGAAGTTTGCTAATTTATACTGATTGAACACGAAGGCTGTGAATCAAAAGTCTGTGAAGAAATTTAATTTAATTTTTAATTTTAATTATTTTTATTTATTTATTAGAAACACAAACAAAATATTTACATAAAAGCATAAAACGTAGTATATCACATATACTCGTCGGCATGCAAATATCTCTAATTAATGTGTTTACAACATGTGTGGTATACGCAACAAGTTTATGAATTATTCAGTTACAATAATCATATTTATTCACCAATTCACCGAAACTCGGTGCGTACAAAAATACGATAGTGCAATAACGACATTGTTCGTTTGCACGATGGCCAAAGAAACGAAGTTTTTAAATAATGTCACCAAATGCCTACTATATATTTGAATATTTACACCCTTTAGTTTCTAAATTGTTATTTTATAATACCTGCTCATGAATATTGTATGTCATAGTTTTAATTTGCATATTGTATATATATTATAATAACAGATATACTATGTAGTATATCTGTTATTTTACAATTATATTAGGTTAGGTTAGTTAGTGTAAAGCGCACTTGAGGTGAACCTTCACAAAACTGCGTTATAGAAATTAACTATTTTTATTATTATTAAATGGGTTCAAAGACGTTACTTGCCTTAATTTAAATTTTATAAAATTAATTTTATTTATAAAGACATAAAAAAAATTATCTGGGAATTTGAAACAATGTCAATGCTGTAATGTTTACTTATTTTATGTCTGATGATATAAGGAACTAATGAAAAGCAAAAGATATGAGACGGAAAAATAAACAAAAGCGAAAAAGAAACATGAGTTATTAATGGATTAATAATAAATAAATATTCTATTTTCTATTGACTGAGTATTACCCCTATACTTATATACTTGCGTTCCGTGATAATCAGTGGGCAACTAATAAGTATTATGTAAATACATCGACGATCGCCTGCAAATTTCTCTTTCCTATTTTTAAGCAATTCTCATTTTATTATGCATATCTATTGAGGGCCGGTATTTCAGTATACTCGGAGATAACGAGCTTTGCACATAATCCATCCATTAATGTGCCATTTCACGAAACTCCTTCACCGTCAAACGCAAAAAGAAACGTTTTTCTCTACAAGCGTGGAGACTACGAATCAATTAATTCTGTTCCAGAACAAGCTGACTGGGCATCCATTATATCTAACTACCAAATAAATCCAGTTCTTGAAAATACCTTTATCCCACTCCTATGTCCCCTTCCACTCTCCCCTCCCCCGACTGACAGTTAACTGAATTAAAACTATATATTGTCAAACATTACTAATGGTATTTTTCATCAGCAGTGGAAAATTTATAATTGGCAAGATTTGTTGTTTTTATTATATATTGCGCCTATGAATAATAAAGGTCGTCTCCCATTTAGCAGCTTCGCGCAGTGCACACACGTAAAGTATGGCAGGCACGGCAAAACTATTTTTTATAAATTTAATGTAAATCAAATTTAATAATGTTGTTAATAAGTCTCCATTCCTAAACCATAGATGTTTGTCATTAGTTTTAAGTCGCTAGTTACAGGTCTTAGTTGTAAGTCACTAGCTATATAAGTCTTAGAGTCACTAATTATAAGTCTGAATTATTAATTTTCTAGTTATAAATCTTAGCTGTAACTCATTAGCAATAAATTTAACATGTAAATTATTAGTGATAAGGTGTACGAGTAGGTTAGTTAAATTATGCAGTAAAGCGTCCCTGAGGTGATTTTCTCACGAAAAAGTGAATATAGAAATAACCAGTTTATTGTTATTATTAGTTTGTGGCTAGAAATAATTTAACCATAGAATTTGCAAGCTTATTTTAGCCACGAATCGTACATTATTTCAACATGACGGACGCAAATACCTCTTAAACCGAGCTTGAAAAGCAACTGAAATTCCGCCCCGCAGTAAACGTTATACACAAAGTTATCTAATTGTATGTTAGTTCGCCAAAATCGTAAATACAATATGTCATAATTTCTTCAAACGATTAGAATTCATTTTGTGGCGTCATTGTTAATTAATTAATACAATATAAATATTTGCCACGTGTGAACCGTGAAGAAAACACTTTTGTACTAGCTAAGATCCTAAAACCCTGACGTTACGAAATTTAAATTATCTTTCTATCCCTTTTATTAACTATTTCAGCTCACACCACCATTTTCATTGTGGAATAACAATTAAATTGAAAAAAAATAAGACCGGACATTGTTTACTTCATTATTTTCAGCTGTTTAACATAGAAAACTGTTTTGAAAAATTTGTGTTGAAATTCACCGAGAGATAGAAATAAAGCCATAGATAAGTCAAAATCTAATTAGTCTTCATTGATATCAATGATAGTATTAATTTTAAATTGGGGAAGGGGAATAAATGCCGACAATGAATCAATTTGTACATTGTTTAAACAGTTTAAGCTGCATAAAGTTTGTGAAATGTTGTGTGAAAAGTGCAAAATTCGGAAAGGTAACCTATTGTTCCTAAAATTTTACCTGCGATAGTATCTGAGAACAACTATTGTGTACGTAGGAACCTTGAATCGACCTTGCCTTTCTTTGAATGAAGCACCCCCGCCTCTCGCCCGGCCAGGTCTTGTAATAACTTGTTCTGGTTCTTGCGGCATTTCAACGTCTCTATAATATCCACATAATATCCACAATATATCCACAATATATATTACCTAATATATCCACAGTCGACGGTCTGTATCGGTCCGTGTTCTGTGTGAGATTCTCGGTAAAGTCGCCTTTCATCTTTTGTGGGAACTTTTAAGGTATAAATCACGGATTTGACAACATGGAGCGGCAAAGGGGCATCGCGGTAATATTTTCGAAAAGAAATAAAATTATATAAAGATGCCTCACATACTCTTCAACGATTATTTAAAAATATTACTTAATGCTTCCGAAAATATGAACTTGCTTTTGGCTGTAAAAACACTCGTTATAAGATAAAAATTATCCTCATTATTGCTGCAAAAAAAAAGGGTTTTTTTTTCCTTACCGATTTCGTAGGTTTTTTCGATTATCAACCATTTTCTTTATTTTCTTTATTGGCTCAACATATTACACTTTTTTTTATAAATCGATGTAAAATCTCACAAATGATCGTAAGCATTATTGTTATAAGTTATAAGTTTTTCTTAAGATCGAGTTCGAAAATATAGGATTGTAGTAAAAAAAAAATATTATTTAAAATCTTTAAAAAACACCCTCTTTGAAGATAGTGCCCCATTGTCAGGTTAAAATAAAATATGTACTCGTTTACGCATTATCTCTTTTTTGTATTTTCTGTGACACCAGTTCACACCATGCACAAAACATATTTTCGTCTGAAGTAATCAAAACTCTTGAACATTGAGCTCTACCGTCATGAAAATATCACAGCTGTTCAAAATAGATTTCCTTGATCAACCCTCTGTCAGCGTTAACTGTTTTCATTTCGCAAAATCAATTGCATTCTGAGCTACGAGTTTTGAAATATCCGTGTAACTGTCAAGAAATAAGTTTGGAAAAGTTTGGCTCATATTCTTATTTACTAACTAACTAACCATCAAGTAATTTCTCCGCAGGGGTAGGCAGAGAGATAGAACCGCCAAACTATTCGGTCTTGGCAAACACCCCTTGTTTTATTCACAATCATACATCTACTCATACTCTTCTGTTACTCTGGCTCTTAACATGACCCGACTCAAGTGTTTGGTTAACTTGATCATGCCACGTCTTCCTCGGGAGTTCCCAGCATCTTCTTCCATTCTTCCCGTCATAAATTCTCCTTGCACTCCTTTCTTCGTACATCCGATGTACACCCCCAAACTATCTAAGCGTCCCTTTCTTAATATTAATCGTTACGCTCATATCAGCATAAAAAAACATTTTTTTGCAACTTACCTAATATATTATATTATGTAAACACGTATTTCAATAACAATTCATTCTAATCCGTACCTGCTTGGCGCTAACTGCAACCCTTAGAGTAACACAACCAAAGCTTTCATTTAAGACTCGCATCTTCTCATTGTGGCGCTAAGCTTTTGTTGCACTAACAAAAAGCTCCCGGTCCAGGTATAGCGCCGAGCTAGGGGACTCTCGAAGCTTTGGCCGTTGCCACGAGGGTCCTTTATTGGCTCAGAAGAAGAGCTTTTACCTTTTTTTAATAAAGGCTTTTACTGTGACTGCAGTAATGGTCAAACTTTTTTTAATTATTTTAAAAACGCATTGTTTTATTAATCGTACGAAACCTAATATCACCTCCCTACATTTTAAGTTTCATAATTTAAGCTTTATCATTATTGTGGAGGTTTTCATTTGTGGTAAATCTACAATTTAAAACATACGCTGAAGGTTTATTATTTATCGTAACGCAATAGTATTTAGTAGATATTATGAAGATTTTCTGGTTGACCATTATTTATGCAGAAAAACGTGATTCATTCAGTAATTATTTGTTGAAACGCGCTAAGGTTATGGAGGTTTTCTGTTTCACTTTTTTTTAGTTATTTTTTTCTTTTAATCGAATTTCAAAATTTGAGTTCATTTTCTTATAATAATATCTTATGATGTTATTATTTGCTGTGTGCTTAGAACAATTATTCATTTTCAGTCACGGGATAGTGGATTATTTATGCACGATGAAATAGACCTCCCGGAACTACTATATATACCTAACATACCATCGAAACTCGCCACACCAAACTGACAACATAATAAACACTACAGGAAATTCACAAACTTTCCGTGTTCTCCAAACTTTCAATAATATTTGTTCCACTCAAATCTCGACATATTTTAGATTCCGTACTGTCATTTAAGAAAAAAATGTTACTTGTAACTTAATTAATGTGTACTCAAAACTCTCCACTATACGAGCACAATTCACACATATTTTCACAAACACGTTCATATACGCTATACACATTTTTCATATTATACGTTTTTATCTTTACCATTTATCACTTAGCATATTAAGCCCGGTATAATGGATATTATCACTCACTAGATATTCCATAGAGACATGTCATTGGTATCGTTCCTTTCAATCGTTTTCTAAAACTTTGTAAATTGTATACCACTCTTTTTATACATGTTTTTTTTTTGTTTTGTTTCTTAATGGGAACTGTTCTGTTTCATACAAAACTGAATTTTGGGTTTGAGGCCATAATTCTCACCCAAACCGAATGATTTTTTTTAATCAAAGGGTATAGCAAATATCTAGTACGGGTTAGAAGTATTTTATGTATTTATGTTTTAAATTATGAAATATGGGCCATTAAAGAAATAATTTTTTCACGATTTTAGAGATAACTTTGGAAATTATTTGGGGGTAATGGTGATAAAAAAAAATTAAAAAAACTACCCCTTCTACTATAAAAATATGGTAAAATACAAAATTTAAAAGCGTTAAAATCGGCATTATGATGGATTTAAATTTAGATTTAAAATGACTAATTTACGTTGGAACACAAATTTGCGGAACACAATTTAAAACATCGACCCGAAAAACTCTTTTTTTAAAGATGTAAAAAAAAAGTTTTGTTTACATAGCAAATATGATAAATTAATCAAAACTACCGTTAACTGGCAAATAATTTCCGAAGTTGTCTCTAAAATCATGAAAAACTGATTTCTTTAATGGCCTATATTTCATAATTTAACACATAAAAAATAAAACACATCGAATCCGTACTATATATTTACTATACCTTTAATTTTAAAAAAAACATTCAGTTTGGGTGGGTATTTTGGCTACAAATCAAAAATTAAGTTTTGTATGAAACAGGCCGCACAGCCGTTCCTCTTAAGTAAAAATTAAAAAAATATATTATTTTCCTAAATAATTTGAAGCAATTACTTTCCTTGTTCACTACTAAAAGCCATGTAAATATCCACCTACCATTAATATTTTGAAAAAAAAAATTTTTTTGGTGCTCGCTCACCAGAGTTTCCGCACCCCTGCCATGGGATACAGTAATAATAACAATAATTACAGTGCGCTTTGCACGTGCGCATCGCCGCCACTACGCTTCCCCTTCTGCTTCTCCTAATAACACCAATACCACGTTTCTCCCTAACACTAACCAATATCAACACCAAAATAGACGGGACACAGGAAGTTCGCACCGACAACCGTTCAAACCGTGTTAAAACTCAGACACTAATCGAAATGCTAGATCTACTGTATAAACAACTTTATAACATATGCATGTAAGAATCATGACTTCTTTATGAGGGGGCTGTTAATTTTATACGTACTATGGATGTGGGCTCGTTTTCAGGTTAGTTAAACATTAGAGTAACATTATTAATTTACTTGAGTCATCTAGTTAATTGAATATGTTCACAAGACGACTGTCAACTTGTTTGACAGAAATGACTAACGTGAAATTGGTCCTTTTTGAACTACAAACGTTTACGCCCGCCCACAAACGAACGTTTTAAACAACAATTAGCTGTCTCTCTTTCCCATATGTTTAAAGAGCTGAGCGAAAAGAGAGCACTATATTTTGCGAGTATGTTAACGATTCGTATCAATATTAGTACGGTAGAGTAAAACCAAGCAAATTTTATTTGGGTCACTTCCGTTTGAAATTCATCCTCCCTTCTAAAGGGTCTAATAAGGGTGGGTTTAAGATCGTGTACACATTTCAAATAGAATACAGAATCAAATCAGATATAGATATACGTAAGTGTTATGTTTTAGTAGTTTTACTACTCGGCTTCGCCGTGATATGAATGTTTTTTTTCAATAAATTAATGTTTTGATATGCTTAAAAAAGCCAGTCGTAATTCTTTCGATGTTTCGCGACTAGCTCTTCGAAATCGATTTCACTCTCCTTTTACAAAAATTGAGTGACGTATGCGATTAATTAACTAACTAACTAACCATCACATCGTTTCCCCGTAGGGGTAGGCAGAGAGGACGGACCGCCAAACAACTCGATCTTAGCATACACTTCTTGCTTCATTCACATTCATGCGTCGTCTCATACATTCTCTTCTGTTATTCCGACTTCTGACAGCCTGATTCAAATATTTGATTCACTTGATCGTGCCATGTCTTCCTGGGGCGTCCCCGATTCCTTCTTCTATTCGCATTTGCGTCACATATTCTCATTACACTCCTTTATTCGTTCATTTGCTCTACATGCCCAAACCATTTAAGATTCCCTTTCTTAATCTTACTCATTACACTTAGCATCAATCATACATAGTTTTACAACACATTCGCCTCAGAGATCTCATATCTACGGGATTCAGTCTACTTTCATCCTTCCTCTGCCAGTTTCATGTGTCACTGCCATACATCAGGGTTAGTATCAACACTCCATTGTTTAAATAATACACGTTTGTTTAAATAATATTTTTGTTAACGTTCAGTCCGTCAATCAGTATTAATGGAGTTTCCTGCATTCACCCTTCTTTCAGCCTTTCCATCTCTCGTAAACATACTTCCCAAATAAACAAACTCATCGACCTGCTCCAAATATTCATCATTCACCACTATATTTCACACTGTTTTCGTACTCTCTCTTTCAAACACCATAACTTTAGACTTACTTACATTCATCATTAGCTCATTCTTCATACATACTTTTTCATCCTAGATACTAGAGACTGCAGGTCTTTCATACTGAGAGCAATCAGCACTACATCATCAGCATACAACAGGCAAAATAATATTATTAACAAAATTAGTATTTCCTCGATAATAATATTATTCAACTGCTCGGAATACAAATACAGACGATTATTGCATGCATCCTCAACAATTATGAAGATATGTGTCTAGAGTATAAGTATCAGTGAATGTGAGGTATGTTTTGAATATTCGCCTCTGTAGCTAATTATTTGGAATGGTACTTACACTATGTTACAAATGAAATATTTAGTTGTTGTCTTTCACGAAGGCTATCTATTTTGTCTATGTACCTACTGTGATATACGTTGCACCTGTGTGACTATTATAATTAACAAAATATCTCCATATAGGGCGTATAAAATATAATAAATAATGAATATATATTTTCAATTTTTAATTATTAATTACTTTTATTGAAATTTAAAAAGCTCATTTTAATATTTAATCATTGTAGAAAATAATATTAACATACCCTAAATGAAACATGAAAACGGAAAAAAAAGACAGAAAATAAAAAGATTTCAGTCGCATCTGGGACTCGAACCCAGGCCTTCTTGTAACGTAAATACTGACCCCGCTTATAAAGGCATCACTTCTATTGTCTACGGAAGAGATTTGAGGAAATGTCTATGAGAGACATCCGACGGAAGAGAGCGAAGACAAGATGGCGTGGGATATAACCTGACACGGGCCGTAGAGCTCGACGTGATTGAAGGGAGTGATTATGTGTTAGTTTTTCTTTTCTGTTTGACGCCGGTGTGCATCTACCCAATTTACCCGAAGTGGGTATATTTTTAGTTTACTGATGGCCAAATTGTAAGGTTATCAACCCCAACCGCGCGTGCCTGGTGCGTTGGAGAAAATCCCTACTGAGGATGAACGGACACGAGAGTCGGTAGCTATATCGACGACCAAACAGGACCTAAGGTAGCATCCTCACATATTATTGACTGAACCCCACGGGAGATGCTGTAGCGGATGGCACTTTCGAAGTATCGTCATAGACTTCGCTGAAGATGATCGTAGGAATCGGTGAACATCAGGACTGGAGCGGCCTTACCTGATGCTGAGGAGAAGAATCTGTCCACAAGAGCCATCATTTATCATTAAAACCGTTTAATTTTGAATTAATACTCCTCTCTACTCTTATATTTTCTCTAAAATGTTGTCGGGGTTTTTTTAGAGCCAATAAATACTATGTTTAAATGTGAATAGGGTTTTATTTCCAGTATCATGCTTTATATCCAAATCTTCCCGCACTTCATCCATCAGATTCACCCACGAATACTGAGATAAAGTCGAACAATAGCAGGAGATGTTACACTCTGCCTATCCGGGGCAACCGCTTAACCAACATATCTAATGAGACCAGTTCAATTTATGTCATCTTCGTCGATATCATATCTCAAATTCAAGATTTGTAATATTATTTTCCATTTTTAATAGGCAGATATCATGGGTTCGAGTCCCAGATGCGACTGAAATCTTTTTATTTTCTGTCGTTCTTTCCGTGTTCAGTTTCATTTTCGTATTATAATATTATTTTCTACAATTATTAAATAGATATGTTTCTATCATGTCCCTCACTGGTTTCACCTCGATTGTCAAACACTAAAATTATTTCAACCTTATCCATAAAGCGATACCTCGGATATAAGATATCTAAATATGTTTTCAACGTGTGTTTGTACTTTTATTACGTGATAGAACCTACTTACTTACATACGTATAACATACAGTGATAATTGCATAATAAAATATGAATGTATTTTTATATTGTTAGTAAAATGTATTTATAAGTTACTTCTAGAGTCACGAGCTGCTTTCCTATCTAAAATGACTGATATTTACGGCAATATTTAATTTGAATCTATAGTTATTACTTGTGACCTTGACTCTGTTTTATCTATTTCAGTACGCGGCGATAAATAAAATCACCCAACGGTATATCATTAAAGTTATTATTTTTTAATAAACGACGTCAGACTAAAATTATAATTTAATTTATCGGTTAATAATGTGATATTTCAAATTTGATTGCAAAACAACGAAAAGCAGTTAGGTTAGTAGTGGAACTTAAAATCAAAATTAATCATTTATGGCAATATAATAAATCCGCGTTTGTTTGTGTTTTACTTTCCCTTCTCTGTGTTTTGTAACATTCGGGGTATAATAAGCAGCAATATTGTTAATTTTTATACCGCAATTTTCGTGAAACTTTACTTCAACGACACTTTATAGTCTGACATGTAAAAGAAGAGAAACATTGAGGGTGTTGAAATAATTTAAATGGTTATAATTGGCAACATAAAGATGGCTGATGTGTACATTTATTTACTACTATTATTAATATGCAATAAAACTCTATAATTGTATGCTCACCACTCTGTAATTACTACTAACTATAAATACAATATCTAAAGTTAATTCAAAAATACATTTCACAGCTTGGATCAAAAATTAAGGTGACCACTCCATTCAAAACATTATAAAACCAGAACAAAGATAACTCAACAAAAAACATTGTCATTGTTCTCGTAATATAATTTTATTTTCGCAACTTTCTCGATACTATCTTTAATAGCATTTACTTTTTCTTCTGTCTAATTTTGTAATAGAATTAAAGTAACCAATATACTTACTTAATACTTTACACTTACACGTGTACACCTCAGCACAGGTTCTCCTAGTGAAATGTTCAGTAAACGTATAATTTTCTAAAATGAAATAAATAATATAGTTTGTATTCACCACTTTATTAATAAGCAGATATGTACATGTTTCTAAATCGATGCTTTCTTCGTCGGGACTATCTATTCATTATTATTTTTTGTATTATTATTATTATTATTTTTATTATATACTAAAAATAATAATGTTAACTATAGACAAATGATAAAAATTACAATACAATAATGTAAGAATAGACACATTATAAACATAAACGAAAATTGATTAAAGTAGGTAAGTAATTAATAAAAAAATATTATGGAACATTGAAGAACAATTTTATATTAGAAATTAAAAAATAAATTATTTTTATTATTAATATTAATATGAAAATATATTCAAGATATAGCTACTTCCGAAAAAATATTTGTTTATTTATTAAATTTAATTCACTATTAACGCTTTCTCTGATTTCTAAAATTTCAAATTTGTCTAATTGTAAACCGGTTGTATTTGTATGTACAAATTTTAAACCTTTATTTATATCAAATTGGTGTCAAGAATATGATTTGCAAATTTAGAATAGTTGTTATTATTTAAACACCTTAGGTGTTCCTTAACTCTAATACTGAAATTTCTAGAAGTCTATATAAAAATAGTTGCAATCGTTACAATTTAATTTACATACCCCCAA
The DNA here is from genome assembly GCA_022606495.2 of Halesus radiatus. NCBI lineage: Eukaryota > Metazoa > Arthropoda > Insecta > Trichoptera > Limnephilidae > Halesus > Halesus radiatus. The sequence goes on along the minus strand of JAHDVE020005833.1, from coordinate 12,058 downwards.
TTTATTTAAAAAATTATTTTTATCTTTTTTATTGAAAACATATATCTTTAAATTTATTATTTGTATAAAAAGCTGGTTGGATAGTGTTTGTGTTGTTTTTATTTATTAATTTTGAGTATATTATTTAATTCATTTATTAATAATGACGCCATAAATTGAATACCAACCGTTTTATAAAATTACATTGTGTTTTTTTCAATTCACAGCATCACATTCGCAAACCTACCTTGCACTCCATATTATAAAAAACACCTATTATACTTTTAAAATATTTTGAAATGATACCATATTTATTGATATACATAAATATAAATTAATGTAATAAATAAATTTATTAAAAGAGCACTATTCTAGAGACGATCATTAAACGCTTTGATTAGATTTAGCAATAAAGGCATGTATTTCAATTGCTTTTTACCTGACAGCAACATGACGAACGTAAATATCTCTCAAGCAAAACTTAAAAAGTAACTGAAATATCGGTCGTGAGAGCACTTTAATCTTAAATCTTCCCTATATATAAAAATGAATGTTTGTCTATCTTTCGGTTTCACTTAAAATATCACAGTTTGTACTTACTAGTACCGGGAAGGTTTAGAGATTAGTTTGAATGAAATCCAATATGTAAAACTGTTGCTATAACGTTTTTAAATTAGTATGAAAACATTGAACCCGTCTGTTTTTTTTTTGGTTAACCCATAGATATACCACTTTGGTTAGCCACAGATTATATTTAAAAAATAAGAAGTTTTGTGTTAGTAGAATATTCTCAAAATTCAAAACACAAGTAGGTACCTATTTACGAACTTTTTTTTATTTAAATATGTTTTGAAAAAAATAATTTTTAGAATGAAATATAATTTTCAGGTGAATGTTTCTTTGTTTGGAGATAGTTACTTTCGCTGTCAAATCAATTATGGCATCCAAACGACGAACGAGAATTCACAACTACATACCTTTATTCCAAAAAAACCTAGCAGGTCCGGGTACACATCAGCTAGTGTTTATTAAATAAATATACATTTATTGAAAGGGAACAAATAAAACAAAGAATACCTTTATGGAATCTTTTTATTTTTGAATTTTAGAATGAATATATTTTTTTTGTTTATTTATTTAGAGATAGTACTTCGCCGTCAAATCAATTATGGCAATCATAACTTTATTAAAAAAAAAATCCCGAGCAAGGCCGGGTACACATCACCTAGTATTATATATTAATAAATTGTTGTAATTGTAGCGGTTGAATTGTTCATTAACTTATTTTTTTACTGATATAAGAATATTATGTTAATGCAATCTTATTACTGTACCACCCATCAATAAATATGATTTTCCTTTTCTAAAAACAAGCAAGAACGTAAAGAATGATTATAATTAATACCAGGATTAAGTAATATCTCCAATAACATGTGTCTTCCAATATTATGTCCTCTGCGTGTAAAACCGTATATTAATTTCGCTAATAAACAGTATGTATCTCAAGTGACCTGCTAGGTAAGTATGGTCTTGTATAATATTATCTTCCTGTAAATTTTAACGCGGCATCGCGTTCATTGGTTTAATGCATCATCAGTGCATATAGTTTGGTATTACAGATCGATGAACTGGTGAATGCGTAGCCATAAGTTTTTAATAATTGATTGTGTATAGTTAGTAATAAGATTGTAAATATATATTCAATTTATTTTTTATAACTTATTGAAGTTTGTAAACCTCATTGTAATATTTTAATCATTGAAGAAGATAATATTAACACATCCCAAATGAACCACGAAACCGAAAAAACAACAGAAATTAAAAAGATTTCAGTCGCATCTGACACTCGAACCCAGGACCTCTACCTATCCGGGGTAACCGCTTAACCAACTTAGCTAATGAGACCAGTTCAATTTACGCCATTTACACCGATATCATACTTCATGTTCAAGATTTGTTAATATTATCCTCCATTTTTATAAATCCCATATTATTGGCTGTTAAGCGGTTACCCCGGATAGGTAGAGGTCCTGGGTTCGAGACCCAGATGCGACTGAAATCTTTTTAATTTCTGTTGTTTTTTTCGGTTTCGTGGTTCATTTGGGATGTGTTAATATTATCTTCTTCAGTAACTATATATATTTGTACGGCGCCCTTGGGGTAATTTTTCATTAAAACGGCGCTATATAAACCACCCAAATATTATTATTATTATGTAATTCCAAAAAGTTGTAGTATCAAGATTTTTATGTAAACACCGCACAAGTGTCCCAATTGATCGGAGTCACTGGGACTATGGCATCCACATTTAGGGTACATTTTGAGGCTAAAGGAAGTGGGTAGGGGAAATAGATGGGCAAAACGAAAGTAGAGAAGTATCTAGCTATTCATATCTGGTCACCAAACATGACCTACGCCGTTGCAACCAACTTTTCTATTCTGAATGGTGGTCTTTCATCAGGGCGATACTGAAAGTATCTATCACCTAACGAATCGAAAACGTATCCGATATCCGATAAACCTTGTAACCAATCTGTTGGTAACGTTAGTGCATAAATAAATGCTAAAGTATCATTTTATGTATTTTATTGATTCGTGAATCAATTCGCCATGAATGAAATAAAATTGCATTATTCTATCAGATTTCGTAAGAGTTGAGGTAATAAAATAATAAAATAAATTATTCAAGGATAGCACGTTAAAACAATCAATTTCATTTCCTTTATTTTCTACACAACAAATGCACAATAATTATATTTACAAAGTGATAAAATATTTTAATAATCTTCCTGAAGAAGTTAAAAATCCATTACTTCGAAACATGTCTATTCAGAACGCGTTTATCTTAGGTTGCTCTCTGACGGTCCGGTGAGGAATGAACATTTCACTCTTTACTGCAGACACTGCACAGAAAAGTCAAGTTTGCTAAAGTAAGGAAACGGTTTGCAACATAGTTCATTGTGGGACTTTTCTGCGCAGTGTCTCCAGTAACGAGTGAAATGTTCATTACTCATCGGACCGTCAGAGAGCAGCCTTATTTAGTACGCATATTTCAAATACTCATTGCTCATGCTAGAAATAACGTCGTGAGTAAAAAAATAACCTACAAATTATGTACAAAAAACATTTTAAAACATGTTTCCAGAACTAATTCTTCTAAAGTTTTCAGCGGGACACACAGACAGATTCTCCGTTTTACATTATTAATATAATGGCATTCAGAAAAATCGTTCATTTCACTGTTAAATTTATAATTACAAACGTGGGCATAATATACCTCTACGTCTAATTCTCAATATAATAATTTTACTCATCTATATCTGTGAATGAAGCCATCGGAGGATGAAATAATATTTTCACCCACACTCCCAATTACTTATTATTTTTAATCCCACTGAAAAAACGCCCATTTGGTTTTATTTTTAGAACACAAGTAAGTTTGTCTAGTCGACTTCTTTTGCGGCCTACGATTCCAACGAAACGAGTCACACCGAAAACAAATCATAGACTTTCTCCCAATAAATCATCTGAATCGGTAACAAGACTCGAGTGGTACTCACAAGACTTTCGCCACAATTTTGTAATGACCTTTTTGGTTACTTATTTTTTTTTTATTGTACGACGGATTACTTATCCATTTACAGTACATTTTAATTTTATTTTAACATGTTCAAAACATATTTTCGAAGATATATATACATTTTTTTAAGGTTATAATAAATAATAATAATAAATGTATATTCCGGTATATGGGGAGATTAGTTCAGTCCCACATATTCCATACAAAATACACATGCAAAAGTTATGAAAAATATACAAAATATGTAAAAAAGTTTAAAAAATAAAATAATAATAAGACAATAGGTGACGATTCACCTACTATCTTATCATCACACGCAAAACATTTTTTTTTTTAAATAAGAACTAAAAAAATAAAACCTTTAAGGTGCAGCGGCATTCAAATTGTGAAGGGCCAATTTCTTTCTCCAGTATGCGTCGATGCTGGAAGCTGGACTGACTGAGGCGGGCCTCCATGATGAGGATATTTCCGGAGCAGATTTCCCTCATTCCAGCCATCCTAGATATTAGAAGGGCTGCAAAACCGGAAACTCGCCCCTCCGTGAACATACTGGAAGCGCTGCAATGTCTGTGGAGGCCAAACATTATGCGAAAGGCGTTATTATACTGTACACGAAGTATTTCCATAGCACTCTTTTTTACACTTTGCCCAAAGTTCGCATTATATAAAATTCTATTATTATTATTCGTTCTATAAAACGTTGCGCAAAAGACAAGGAAGAGAGTCCTTCTCACAGCGGTTATCATATGCTGTTTTAGAAATTTATTTAAATGGTACCATTCCTCTTGTCGTGCTATGCTATGCTAGAACATCTTTTAACGTTTGAGGTTCTTAGATGTGTTCGGCGGTATGTAGTGTATTGTGATACTTACCAATACTCACCAGAGCGCTTACGTTAATGATTGTCGCGGAGATATTAAATGAAAGAAGGTTCACTATTTGTTTGATTTATTTCTCACGCGTACAAAGATCAGAGGGAATATTTAAAGACTAGAAGTGATGCATTATGCAAATCTACAAGTTACTAGTAAGTTCGACAACACGACCGAATCAGCAGGGAGCAGAAAAGTGAATAATTCTCCTGTTCTGTGGATAACAGAAAGTCGGCCGGTTGTCATTTGAATGAAGGGTTACCATAAGAAAAAAATAAACTTTGTGGCTAATAAATTGCTTGCATATTACAATCTGTTCTACCATTTTGTATTTTGATCAAGCCGTGGTGACGACTACGACTGAAGTTTTCAGACGCCTTAGCATTCTAAGAGGAATGGGCTATCAATGAAGTTTTTTTCGTTTATTATTATTAATCTTGATGAAACATAATTACAAAGGCATGTTCAATGTCTGTTTCACTGGGAAAATTCCAATGTCGAAACAGACGTAGAAAGTACATAAGTTATATAATTAAATAAACAAAATATAAGAACAAAAATATTTAAACAAATTTAAGATATTATATAGGTATACTCGTATAGAGGTTAGGTTGTGTACAGATGTTTTATTTGGTAGTTTTATTATCCAAGTGAAAGTAAATGTAGAAAAATAAATATTTAATTCCGTATGTCTAGAGACAAAGATAGATTCAAAATACGCTATATTAAAACTACGCGTTGTAAGAAGAAAACTATGTTTAAGCATTAATTGCACAAATAAAGATTTGAGAAAAATAATTTCCCTAGGGTCCTATGTCATCTTTGCGGATGGTGTGTAGAGGGTCATTTTAAGGTAAGGAAGGAGAGGAAGTTCTGAAAAGGAAAAAAATATGAAGGTGGGTAGAAATCTGAGAACAAAGGTCTCCAAGATTGACGAATTTATTAATCCATCCCTCCCAATGCGATACAAGGCGATGGGTTGAGAGATCTCCTTCAGCCGGTTTTTCCCGATTCGTCTGCCCCAGAAGTTGAATCTGCCGCTAAGACCTGGACAAACCTTTCCCCGTGAACCTGGGCACTCCTGCTAAATCACATGCCGTAGCGAACCACTTGGGATGACCTATGGCAGAAGTGTTGGTTATCCAATTAATGGTTCCCAGGCGGCATTTCCTATACCCGCCTCCCAAATTGAAAGTACGAAATTAGAACTTTGTGACCACCTATCCTACTTACCTTCTAGATATCAATTATTTACGGTATAAGATAAGGTTTTGCAAACATGTTTAAGTATGTTTAAAGTAAATAAGAGTTTTTTTAATAAACCAAATACGTGAACTAATGAAGTTAATGTTCTCCTACATTGTTAACGATCGACTTCCAAATTCCATTAAATTACCTTTTCCATACTTGGAGTATTCCCGTAATTTGAAGGTGAAGAGTTGTTAAGCCATTTTTAAAGAGCAGCTTCGTTTTTTAATGAGAATCCTCCGAGATTGTGGGAAAGAGATTGTTGGAGGAGATTGTTAAAAAGATGAAAATCTGAAGGAGCAATATCAGAAGTATTCTATTGGACGGATGTGAAATAACCTCCCAACTGAGCTCTTTTGAACAGCCGCTTTTGTCATGTCAGCAGACCGATGGCTTTCCAACCCTACTGAGCTACTGTTGAGCTGAAATTCAACATTATTCAAATGCACAAATACGCTCTTCCCAATGAAACTCTCGATCATATTTACAATTAATTTGGAATACGGATTTTTTGGATTAAGTTCTGCTCAACAGAGGACTAGTTATAAAAAGTGTCAACGGGGTGAACAACAGGGTGTCAGTGAAATATTTAACGTCATTATTGGTTGGCGAACTGCTTATTGCGATTCAAATATTGAATGACAAAGATTTATTTCCGTTTTCGAGTGTCAAAACAAGTGTTTTGTATGTTTTAAATAAACTAAAAGAACCTAACTTATTTTCCTTTTTATGAAATATCTTTTATTTTGTTTTTCACGAAATAGAAATGTCAAATATCAAACATACGTTTATGAAAGTGGGCGGGCACTATTTTATTTCTATGGATATGAGCGAGCACAATTTTACAGTCTACGAAAGAGGACAGGCACGAACAGTTGAGAGTAACGGCAGTAAAGGTTGACAACGGTAACTGATATATTTATAATTCTATTGGCCCCAATAACCTTTTTATCGAGTGTTTTTTCATTTATCTTTAATATCTATTTAAAATCAGCAAAATTTTGAAATTAATTTTAATATAAACTTTAAGAGTCGACAGATATTGTAAACTAAAAATTTACATAAACAAAAAAGAACAAGATCAAAAATAACAACATAAGAGAAAGAATCTCTGAAGTGATAAAAAGGTATTGGAAGAAGTGTTTTTTTTTCAGTAAAATCAATGAATATGAAGTTTTCCATGAACTTGAGAAGATAGGAAGAGATGCGTAGAATCATTATTCATTATTATAATAAAAATAAAATAGAAAAGGTAATGAAATAGCCTTGCATATTAACCACAACAGTATGTACGAAATGAATAAATTATAAACAGAATTATTGAAAGAACTAACCATTTTCCTGAACGTTCATCGGAAAAAAAACGTCCTCGCTCGCCATTGTGGATATGGATCATATACCAAGCATTAAAACAAATATGTAAATTATATATAATTAAATAAATATAGCATCAGTTCAAGTGATAACCTCTCTGGCAACTGCTATCGTAAATATTATGCCGACTGTAATTGTACATAAACTTAATAACATCAATATGCTTTGTGTGAGTGAAATATTTTATGTTTTGAAGTGGTTACAGCCAAATGTGACACACGAGTGAATATAACGATAAGCCTTATGTTTTTAGTTTTCGCATAAAGATAAAGCTGTTTTCTGTTTTGCAGATATGTACATATTTATAAAGTACTAGCTGACGTGTACCCGGCAGTGCTCGGGATTTTTTTTTTTAAATAAATTTATGAAGTTATGAATTCTTGTTTGTCGTTTGGGTGCCATAATTGTAATTAATATCTCTAAACAAAGAAACAAACAAAAAATCGTTTTAAAATTTTATTTCATTTTTTTTTTTTTTTACATATTTAAGTAAAGAAGTTCGTAAGTAGGTACCTACTTGTGTTTTCAATGTTGTAAATATTCCTTCCAAACAAACCTTCTTCTCTCGAATATATAATCTGTGACTAACTGGAGTGATATATCTATGGGCTAACCTCAATACAAGATAGCGTGTTCAATGTTTTTCATACTTATTTTAAATTACTATTTTCAGCCAAACCGGTAGAGTAATTTTCGAGAAAATCGAGGACAGATAGACAAATATTCATTTTCATGTATAGAGATTTATACGAGTTTATACAATAGTGGGGCGCTTAGAATGAAAACTTTCTTTTTATATATTGGCAAAAACTTGATTTCGCATTTCATAATTTAAACAGTTAATAATGTTTTAAAAATCATTCCATTATGATTCGTAGCTTTCAAATGGCGTTGGTTTCTTTGAAAAAATGGGCCAATTATTTTTAATGTGATTTTGTGTAAGAGTTCAAACTTCCCGGAACCAGTGAGACTATGGCATGCCTAATTTGAGGATTGTTTATTTATTTATTTATTAACACCTAGAAGGCTTTTACATGTTGATACATTTGTCACATAGTTTTACAGGGGAATACAATAATGTATACAGAAAATAATAAATAGGTGTAAAAGAAGTAAGTAGATACAATATAACAGTATGTAGTTACAGCGTAATTATCATTATTATCAGCGTATTATGTTGTGAGAACATTGAGAAGTAGTTACCTGGTCACTAAACTTAACGAAAACAATGGTCATGTGCTGGATGGTGGTCTCTCACTTATGTTACTAATAAATGAATATGTACTTTATTTTAATGGAAATCAATTTCATATGTAACTAAACCCATGTAATATGAGTGCTTTTTAATTGGATACTTAAGGGTTGTATATGGCAAACAGGGCGGTTTATCTACCAATCTATTTCGCTATTTACCAAACAAAACTTAATATATCATCACTGAAAAAAGAGCCAGAAAATAAAAAGGTATCAGCCATATCTGGAAATCGAACCCGGGAATTTTGCCTTACCGAAACAATGCTCTAACCACTGATCAAGTGATCTGTTTATTTTACGTCATTTTTATCGATATTGTACTTCAAATTTACCACTTACTGATATTATCCTCAATTAATTCTCATATATTTTTTGCATGATTTGCAAAGTTCTCCCCGAATATACATGCAATCTAGATAATGTCTCCGATAAATATTTCCTATTAATACGCAATATTACATTAAATAAATCTTGTTAAACCAAATTAATAACCTAACCTAGTAAGTAATACTCCGAATCATGCATTTATTTGTTCTAATAAAATAACTGTTGCCGGTTATCTACGGAAGGTGCATACAGTATGCTAGTAGAATAAGTATTTTGTATAAATAAAACAGAACAACTTTTTACAAGCAAATTAGCTTTGCAAAATTGTAATTAATCAGAAACATAATAAAAATAAATTTGCTGATAATTATAATTATATTCATAATAATTGGTTAATTTTTACAGTGTCATTATTGAGATCAGCAAAAGGGCTCTGTAGAAATATTACTTCCTAGTCCCTATCTAATTATGTGCAAACAGATACAGGAAACATACTTACACGGTCACTTCAGATAAACACAGTTTTATTGGAAAAATTAAGCTTAGAAAAAATACAATTCTTTCAGTTCCTATTTTACATTCTTTACTATTGATATTATATTTCATATAATAAAGAATACACAATAGAAATACCTTCTACGTAGATTTTAAAGGAAGCCCATGTGCCTTTGACTCAGTGCCTTTTGGTTCTAGCCCCGTGAGATCTAATGAAAATACATCACATACTGTCTTTCTTTACACTGCCTGCATCGTATATTGCAATTCCATTTGATCAGAATGAAATTATGATGAAATATATTTCGTATTAGAAATTTAAGGGTCGAATGGACAGACTTTTGGATCATAAAACACGCCCACGTCGCATGTCTTGTGTTATTTTTTATTCTATGTTATGTTTACAGATACCAGACACTATTTATAGATACGGATACCAAATATTAAATACATTATATAATCATTACCCATCTAACTTCACACTTCAATTAAATTGACTTTTATGTAAAATATTAAATATATATTGTACTATGTATATTTATTTTTCTGTCTTGTATTATGTAATGCCCTTGAGGTGATTTTTCACAAAAACGGCGCTATACAAATCATCCAATTATTATTATTATTATTATGAACAAAGCTTGTCAATTTAACTATCCTAAAACGGGAACTTCCCAATTGGACAGTCAAAGTGTTCTTACTGTAAAACATTTTTCTGAATTAAATAAATAAATAAATTTTAAAAAATGATTATAAGATTAGTGGCAAAAGTATTCATTTGAAACATTTACATTATTTTTAATTCAATTTTAGGACTAGGGATTTTTAATGAAATGACCTTAATCCTAAGATATCTACTTTTATAAATGAGAGCAGTAGATTTAATTAGCTTTTATGAAGACAAAAATATAACGGATAGTCGACATTTGAATCTGTGCTACTCATATGATGTTATCTTTACAAACATGTACTTAATTATTATCAAGAGGACTGTTAAGATTAGAAAATACGCACGTAATTATTATTTTTGTTTGTTTAGTCCAATTTAAACTAATGTTGGCAGACTTTATTATTATTACTGCCTATTTTTAGTTTATAATTCATTATTTAATATTTTTATATGAAACGTTTTCTCTTGGTTCTAGAAATGGTGACATTTTAAGATCACATTCTGTACAGTGACTCACGTCTTCGCGTGGGTCAACCCAAACTATTTTTTTTTTCTCTTGTAACAATCTGGTCATATTCTGAATCATATTTGATTAGTACTAAAATATAATTATAGCACATACCATGAAATATAAGTAATAGGTGTATATAAGTATAACAGACATTTTATTTTGTGTGTCCACAAAACAAGTAATTATTAATGATTAATATAAATGTTTTTTCGCGTATGAATCATTCACTTTAGATTAGACATAAATGTAAATATAAAATTAATTAAACTAAATTTACCTAATACCTATACGATCAATATATCACCTATAACAATATTACTCAATAATATTATCTTTTTAGTACTCAATTTTAAACGCTTTTTTCCTCATAGCACCAACCAGATTAAATTATATACATTTATCATGATTTTAGAGGCAACTTCGGAAATTATTTTCGGGTTAACGGTAGTTTTGTTTATTTTGTCATATTTACCATGTAAACATGATTATATAAAATAATTTTTTTTTAAACATCTTTAAAAAAACATTTTTTCAGTTAAATGTTTTAAATTGTGTTCGGCAAATTTGTGTTCCAACGTAAATTAGCCATTTTAAATTTAAGTTTAAGTCCACCATGATGCTGATTTTAAGACTTTTTAATTTTTAATTATATATTTCATTATATTTTCATACTAGAGGGGGTCATTTTTTTTAATCGTCATTTACCCCCAAATAATTGCCAATGTTGTTCCTAAAACCGTGAAAAATTTATTTCATTAATGGCCTATATTTCATAATTAAAAACATAATCAAATAAAATAATTCTAACCAGTACTAGATATTTGCTATACGTTTTGATTAAAAAAAATCATTCGGTTTGGGTGAGAATTTTGGCCTCAAATCCAAAATTCAGTTTTGTATGAAACGGGCCGCGCAGCCGTTCCCCTTAATATCCATGGGATATTTTTTTTTTTTTTTTATATATATATAAATTTATATATATAAATTATAAAATATATAAATTTTATATATTTTTTATATTTATTTCTACTCATATTCATTCTAAAATGTTAATGTAACGGAGTCTTCTGCTCGTATATATTTCATATTGCATATATATCCGTTATATGTTATTTCCGATTATATTAAGTTACGTTACTTAGTGTAAAGGGCACTTGAAGTGAACCTCCACAATACTGCGCTACGTACATTTTATTAACATTGCAAGCATTAACTATAATTACTTAATGAAAGAACTAAATTTACTAAATCTCTCAGATCGAAGAATTATTTCCGACTTGATATTTACGTTAACAATTGTAAATGGTATTATAGACAGCCCCAATTTAATTAACCTCATTCAATTTCGTATACATACGAGAGCAACTCGTTCCAAAATCCTGTTTAAATGTAACAACACCAAAACTGAGCATTAAAAACACTCGCTTGTACCTAGATTACATGAAGTTAGTAATAGATATGCAGATGTAGCGAATCTATTTAACTGCATGGAAGGTAAATACAAGAAGGCTATACTATCATATCTTTTCAATCAATATTAATATAACTTAAGGTTACTATATGTTTTATATGTACGCATATCTTTTACTTTTATATCCTTCGTGAACTTTTATTATTTATATACTCTCTGATATTATTTTACGACCTAATGCCACATTTAATAGTTACTTTTTGAAATTATTTGTGTTGTATTCTTATGCTTTTAGTTAACTGCGACATGTAATTATTATTTATGGTATATTTATACC